>LOJH01024207.1:0-18888 GCA_001685095.1 Ellobius talpinus | reverse complement strand
ACCTTTGGAAGAGCAGGCAATGCTCTTAACCACTGAGCCATCTCTCCAGTCCCTCAAATAATCTTTTAAATCTTCTTACAGCTACTCCATATCTGACCAGACCTGTCAGGAACTTGCTAGAGTAGACTGGATTTCTTTGAATGCTTTTCTGTTTCCTATTCAAGGTTATGCTCACCCCATTATCTGTGGTGGGTCTCCAGCAGTCATCATCAGGAATTCAAGCTTCCACGATATAGCACCGTGTCTGGTGAGTCATCCAAGGCTCTTTGAAGTCCAGGACTTGACAAGATCCCTTTTGATCTGGTAAACTCCAAGGCTATTCCCTGAGCCTCCAACTGCCAGGGGCTCTTTCTGGACTCTCAACAAGCTTCTGCTCTTGGGTTTCCTCCCAGCCTCTGCTACTCAGTACAGGATGACCCTCAGCTTGAATCCCACCTCCATGCTGCTTCTGACTGCTGCCTTCATCCTGGATTTACATTTTGTTTTATATATAATTGTTAGTTGAACATGTTCCTCAAGATAGAACATTTTAAAGATGAAGAACCAATCAGTGTCTCCCCAGTGTGGCCAAAATACTGTCAATAATCAACTTTAACCGGGTGGTGGTAGTACACGCCTTTAATCCCAGCACTCGGGGGCAGAGGCAGGCAGATCTCTGTGAGTTTGAGGCCAGCCTGGTCTATAAGAACTAGTTCCAGGACAGTCTTCAAAGCAACACAGAGAAACCCTGTTTTGAAACCAACAAATGAACAAACAAAAAGACAACGACAAACAGAACAAAACAAAATAGAATCAACTTGTAGCAGGGGAGGAGGGGAGGCATCGTGGCCAGATTCTAGCTGTGAGAGGAAGGAGAGTGAGGCAGTTGGTCACATTGCCTCCACTTTGGAAGCAGGGAGAGGAATGCTTCTACTCAACTCCTTTCTCTTTTGGTGTCTACCTTTCATTGTCCAGACCCCAGTACACTGCATAGTGCTTTCCACATCTAGGGTGTGGCTTACTCCTTCATTAACTCTGGAAACTCTTCCAGAAGTGCTTCTGCTAGGTGATCCCAAAACCAATCAACTTGACAATGAGGACTTTCTATCACAATGGTGTTTCATTTTCTGATATCTGTTTATTTCTGTAAGAAATCAGTCACTAGTTACACCATTGTTTTACTTAATGTAATCATCATTGTGTTTGCGTTTGATTATGATCCCATATTCCTTAGAGTCCATTATTTGTTATAACTGATTGAAAGCATATTTTTATGCTGCTAACATGTCAGCTATCTCAGGGTTGTGTTTTTGATTAGAGAGACTATTTGCCTACTTCTTTACTTTTCTTTTAATATTATTATTTGATGTTATTGCAATATGTTCTGGGAATTTTAGACATGGCAGTCTTGATGATTTCCGTAGATACACACACATTTGTAGGAGTTTCTTGTTTATTCAACACAAAGATGGTCTGATGGTTATAGACAGTTTAATCCGTAGCATTCTAACAATACCTTCCATTGTTCATTTAAGTACCTCTTCCAACAGTGAGCTCACTGCCTCCTTTTCACACTTTTTTCTCTGGGTTTATCATAATGTGCTGTCTTTGTGCTTTCACTCAGGAGCCACAGAGACAGGTGTATTGTCTTTTTTAAATGACAGGATTTCATGTATCTAAAAACAGTGATCATATTTCCTATCACTCATGTCTTCCTGCAAATGTAATTTTTCATTCAATCATCTTTTTTCTAACATATTTTAAAACAGGTTTCATAGAAGAGCTTCTGAATATTTGAGAAGTCCTGAAATTGAATGCCAAATTGTTTACCCATGTGTAAGAAATTTCCTGGGAGCGGCTTCTCCAGTGCATCAGATCCTCAGAGTTCTCTGTATTTTTAAGTGCTTCATAGAACATAGTTAGAGCCTTGTCTCGGCACGGGATTGCTTTAATACTTAAGTGAGAAGGTTTCCGCTATTCTAGTTTTATTCTAAGTATATTGCCTATCATCTATACAATATAAGGATCAAATGTTGTTGAGGACAAGCCAATGATAGGTACTTTCAGACATGTTGGTATATTGCTATCTTAGTGCTAATGAATGATGTGGGATGTCTTTCAGTGTATATGTTGCTCTTATTGGTTAATGAATAAAGTTGCTTTGACCTATGGCAGGGCAGAATATAGCCAGGCTGGAAGAGATATGGAGAGTGAGTAGACAGAGTCAGGGAGATGCCATGTAGCTGAGGAAAGAGGAAGATGTCCTAAACCTTTCCAGTAAGACACAACCTATGGAAATACACAGATTAATAGAAATGGGTTCATTTAAGATTAAAGAACTAGCTAGACATATACCTGTGTCATTGGCCAAACAGTGGTGTAATTATATAGTTTCTGTGTGATTATTTGTGTCTGGGTAGCGGGGAAACAAAGGTGCAGTCTCTGTCTACAGTTGTAAAACAAAAAATTGATGAAAGCAATTAAAGAAGGAGGGGCTTAATTGGGCTGACATTTTAATGGGAAGCCTATCAAGGCAGGAAAGGTAAGGCTATATGAGTTTAACATGGCTACTGTGTCTTCAACCAGGAAGCAGAGAACAATGGATCCTTGTGCTCAACTCACTTTGTCCTTTTCTTACAGTTCAGGACCCCAGCACCTAGAGAGCTCTGTTCAGAGTAGGTTTTTCTGCTTTAATAAACCTATATTAGATGGTCCCTCACAGACATGCATTTGGGATAAGCCAATCAAGATAATCTCTCAGATATGTGCCCAGAGGCTTGTCTCTGAGGCAATCAATATTAACCATCATAGTCGGGCAATATCTGTATAGGTTAGGAGGGATGGGGGTAGAAGAAATGCTGCCCAGGTAGGAAAGCCTCATTATAATTTATGGAAAATGAAAAAAATAGATGAAAAGCACTTTTACCAGAATAATCTGAGGAGTGTTTAAAAGTTTTCGATTTGCATTTCATGTCAGATGTAAATTAGAATTGCTAGGGTAAGACTATATATCTGCATTTATTTAAAGTTACCCACCAACAACTAACCTCTCCTCTTCCCACCCTTATATTTCTGAGCCACTCTGGTGCAAAAGCCAATTGAGCAATTTCTGGAAAGCTATGTTCAGATAATTCCCAAGTACGTACCATCATAAAGAACAGATGATCCTGGCAAGGCGGCACTCAGGAGCTTTCTTGTTTTGCTCTTGGGTACATGAGAACGAGAAAGGAAAGGTGACTTGACTCTATTCATGCTGATAACAAACGAAAAGGTCAGGCCAGAAACTTCTGTCTGCTGACTTCACAGCCAGTGCTTTCTCTGCCATACAATTTTATCTAATGATTATTTGGGTTGACTTGCAGCTCAGGCTTCTATGATCTGCCTCAGAGGTGATTGTGACAAATGATCTGTCTTGATTTTGCTCTTTGTGAGAATCATTATCATCTCAGTTTATCTCTAAAATTGGTATAGTTCTGACCTTAAAGGTTCTGATGTATTGAAGTTTAATTAATGTGGACCTCATCCCAGGATGCCTCAGATAAACAGTGCCCTGCTGATACAAAGTATTATTATTACAATTTACCAGTAGTCAGGTCTGTGACTCCTGCTGAGCCTGGTACTATGTTGTATTTGGGAAAAAAATGTAAGAAAAGAGTAAAAAAAAGATTGAAAATCCAGCATACTGGCTGCTGTTTGGAAATCCACCATGGCCTTGGACTTGCCTGGTTCTTACAAACCTTATACCAGAGTTTTAAACTGATCTCTGATCACAGGGAGAATTTGCAGCTTCCTAAACGCTCTAAAAAAGAATGATAAAGCAGTGAGGTGATGAACACAGAGTTCCAGCTCAAGAGACAAGAGTCTGGACTTAGTTACTGAATTCCTGCTCAGCATTTAATCTTCTTGGTGACCTGGAGATAATGTCTGACTTCAGCAGAATACTTTATATAAGTCAGCTAAAATATGCCAGCTATTTTACATACCATCATACCATCGGATACTTTCCAAAGGCTACCCAAATAATGGATTCCAAAGAGAAAAAGAGCAAGAAACTGGTATAAAGAAAACAGGACCCAGAATAACGAAGGAAGAAGGACAGTCTATAATATAACATTCCAGCAGCAATTACATAGAAATATGAATGGAACTGAGAAAGTAATGGGTAGCTAATATCTTCAGCCAGATGTTCAGGAATCCATTCCCTTCTTGTAGCAATGTCAATAGCTGACTTCTATTTATTATGCTCATCTTTTGGATGTTGTCACTGAAGTTCCGGATGCATTTGAGTTTCCACAGGTTACTTCTGCTCAACATGTGCATGACCAATATTTTCTGGCTTCCTGACAGCTGCCTCTCACATCCGCACAGTAAATAGAGCATGTGGGGTTGATGATTGCATGTTCTGTTTTCATCTTGATGCTTGATTTTGTACTTGACAAAGTTCCTTCTGGGAATCTTTAGAATTAAAATCAGCTTAAAGGATAGTTTTAATATGTCAAAATTAATTCTGCCCATGCCTTTCTCTCTCACAGTCATGGTGCAGGGGAAGATGAAGACACATTCCTTTCCCATTTTATTGTGATGGAAACTGAGATTTGCAAATTATTAAGGAAAAGAAAATTACTTAACATCATGCACATAGACACCAAATGCTTCCAGAAAGAGACAAGCATTCTGGCTTCCTGTTCATGTCTCATTTATAATCTTTTACAATTTCTTATGTTTAACTTTGGAAGTACTTGTTTTATTTATTTGTTCGCTTGAAAAGTCCATAGTATAGTCAAGTCTGGCTTAAAAGCCTCTTTGTAACACACATTCTCTTCTAAGTTGTGATACCCCTGTCTCTGTCTCCCAAATTTTATGATATTATGCATGGGTAATCACATCATAATCTTAGATTGCTATCCCAAACCTTATATATTTGATATTGCCTTGGTGGAAAAACAAGTTTTCTTCTGTGTGTCAGTCACTTTCTCCCTAAAATAAAAAAGGATTCTGCCAGAAAAACACTTTATCTTAACCAGTCTTGAAGCTCCCAGGTGGCTTCTTTTATACTTAAGGTATACAATCCTCAGAGTTCCCTGATCCCTTCTTGGGTCCCAGAGCACTCAGCATCTGGGCGAATAACTGCATTCCTGCCCCTTATCACTGAGGTCTGCAACCCAGGGGGAAGGCACAGCTGAGCCTAAGATATGGCAAGTTCCAGAGAGGACTAGACATTGATTTTGCTTTTTACCCACCCTGATTAGTTTCACAGCTGATGACTCCTCAGACTCTGTGATGTATATAGTACTCTGTCTAGAACCAAAAGAGAGAAAAAAGAGAACTTTTCCTAATTAAATAGAAAGTCTTTATGAAGTGAGAGGTTGTGCAAACGAATGTAATTCACATAGGTTTATGTCGGCAGGAGCGTCCCTCAGAAAAAATCGTCTAAACATCATTGAAATCCTAATTTGACTGTATCAAGTTGCAGAGCCTTGGCAAGTTGACTATACCAAGAGAGAAAAGGATCCCAGATGTAGGAGTAATGTCTTATAATAGAAGTCACAGAGACCTTTGTTAACGTCTTACCATATGAGTACACTGCTAGAAAGTCCCCCATTAAATTTCGTATATGCTGCTGTCTTTTTTTTTCTCAAAACAAGGTTTCTATGTAGCTTTGGTGCCTGTCCCAGAACCAGCTCTTGTAGACCAGGCTGACCTCGAACTCCCAGAGATTTGCCTGCCTCTCCCTCCCGAGCGCTGGGATTAAAAGCATGTGCCACCATTACCAGCATGCTGTCTTGGTCTTAAAAGTTTAGTTTCCACAATGTAAGAAATAAATGTCTAGTGTCTAAGCCATGCAATCATAAGTTTTCTGTTAGAACCAACTCTGCTGACAGAGACATTTTTGTAAGTCTGAATTTATGCTGCCTAGAGAAAAGAGAAAGTAGACCTGAGATATAGTTCAGTGGTAGAGCACTTACTCAGGATGCAGAAAGCTTTAAGTTCAACCCTAAGTAAACAAAACTAATAACCATTTCCAAAGAGAAAGTTAGACAGACTGTTCAGTGAGTCAATTGCTTTATCTTTAAACTATGGTTTCCTTATCAATCCCATAATGCAAGTATGAGCCCCTTTGACTAATGAGATAACTGAATTTCAGGAGTTTAGGAACATTCCCAAGAGAAAGCTTATAAGACTAGCAGAAAGTCCCATTTATTTAATATTACATTCCTTTCTGAGATGGCATATTGTTCAAGAGTAAAAAGCAGCATACGAATCAAAGGTTTTCCACACCAGTTTTTGGAAAGAAGACACTAGGATACCTGGACTTTCTTTTTCGACCTGCTCCCACTCTTCACTTTTTATTGGCTGGATAATTAGGAGACTTATTTTTGTTCCTTACAAATTATTCACACATTCACTCGCACTTCTTCTTAGGTCTAAGAAATGTTGGCAGGAAAAGTCACACACCTGTTCTCCTCTTCTTGTTCCTTCCCTTCTTGCTTGCATCAGCATCTGAGGATGCCATACTTTGATAACTCATTGCTGTTGTTCTTAACTGAAATCTGCATGCTTCCAACTCATTGCTGTTGATATCATGACCATGATGTCATAGGTGACACTGTGTTATGGGAGTATGATGAAGAATAATTTTTTAACTAATATAATCATCTCACTCACATAAAATGTTAACATAGAAAAAACCTGAAATATCCAGAAATCCAACATTAGTACATATTTTTGTTTTAGTAATCAAGTTGGACTTACAAACTCCTTATATTATTTTTCTTCTCTATGATCTGATAACTATGAGACACAACAAAGAATTATTCCTCTCAGAAACAACTGCCCCACTGGCCTAAGTTTGAAAGGGTTATAATTTAAGCAGAACTTTGAGTCAAAGAACAAGGTAGTCTTCTGAAAAAATTATTGAGATCTGGGCTTATTTCCACAGAGCATTGTTGAGTTCTTCCTTTCCAAAAGCCTCAGTTATGCCATCTGTGAAATAGGAATGAAAACATCCACTTTCCCTGAGTTGCTGTAATGTTTGGCTGAGAACACATGTTCAAGGCACTTGGCGTATCACAGCTATACATCAATGCTGCCTTCTTAGTTTTATATTATCATAAGGATGTGCCCTTTCACAGCATGAATTCAGGCAAGCCATCTTCTTCCTTTTAGGCCTAAATTTTTGCAGTTGATTAAAACAAGGAGGGTTGAATTGGATAAATTTACTTGAATAAAGGAGCAGCAGAATCAAATTCACAAAAGTGGGCAAGAGAATCCTAATAACATCCATCTGGTTGTAGACTCCAGACACTGAGTACTGAAAGGAATTCAGATTAAAAAAGATATGGCTGCTTTTATTTTATATTTCAGTTATGCAACCAAGTCTACTTATTGCCATTTGTGATAACTGATGAATGAAAACCATAGATCTTTTTAGTGAGTGTGAATGGATTGGTATATTGCCCAGAGGATGGGACCAGTAAATTCAATCCGATGAGAATGCTTAGCTGGAGTGGGGATTTCGACTTTAAAGGAAAGCAGTTACTGGAATAAGTAGCATTCTCAACTCCATGACAGTTAGATTCTAAAGGAAGGGGACTTAATTTTAGTGTCTGAAATCAAGAAGAGGGTCATAAGTCAAAATTTAAAGATTATGGATTTAAGTAGAATTTCTTATGATCAGAGAGGCTCCATTCGGAAAGTTTGAAGACTTCAAGGTTAAGGAATGTGTTTGGGAAGCCAGAGTAGTTAAAACATGAGATAAGAGTATGCCTTAGTTGGAGGAGTAAACAAGACACACCCTAGACAATTAGTTAGCCTCTTTTCTTAGGGGTATATTTTACCACGGATCATTTTTTATTTGCCTTCAGAAAAATAAATTGCAAATGTCATATACACCAAAATACTCCCATGGATATTTGTGTAAAATGCATTTCCCTTCTATGTTAAATTAAATTAATAAGATTTTGTACTTTGGGGGCATCTTCAATATATAGGATCTCTACTTGACATTGAGAGACAGTTATTTATAGATGATGCTGACAATTGTCAGGGTAGCAGCTGGACAGGAGGAAAGTGAAAAAATAGTTTGTCCTTGATTAAAAGTAGTTCCATATAAATTCATTACACAGTCACCATACTCCATAACAGCCAAGTTATACTGACCCCAAAGTATCCTGGTGATACTAGAGGTTAAAAATGGGCATATAAAACCTAAAATTACTGCAAAAAGAAATACCACAAGCACTTCATACTAGAGTGATTGGAGTTAGGAAACAGGCTGGGGTACCAAATATTGGCCAAACATTGAAGAGCAGGGTTTTATGCCTCATCAGTCATAGACTTTGCTCATCTGTGAAATGCTGTAATGTGTTTTTAAAGTTTTATGGGTAGTCATTACAAAAACAAGTAGACCATTAAGCTGATCATCTTGAACCAGAGGCCAGAAAGACTGCTGGACAAATAAAAGACAAGCATTATATTAGAAGTTCTACTGTGACTATTTAATTCTAGTGGTGGTCTTAGAAATTCAACACCTCTCTCTTGTGGATGCATATGTCTCCTTCAATAATATGAAGTCCTTCCAGCCTGGCAACAAATTAGCATGGTCTAGAGGTAGATGACTAGGCACTAACTATCCCTCCTTCTTTACTTTTTTCTTCTGCCTGAAATGGCCATGTTGATTTTCATTTTGCAAGGAATATAGCATATCAACAGAAGTAAACTACCATTTCAGGAGCCAGACTCCCAACCCCTTCAGCCAGAACTGCCTGCTGAGTCACTAACCTCTGTTTATCTTGTTCCCTTCCCCCAAAGCTTTCCATGTCCTATTGCCAGGTTGTTGGTTCTGGCTGTTTCTAGTCATTTATTTACTGATTTAACAAATATATTCAAAACATTAAATCTGGCTGGTGAGCTTTTAATAATAGGTACAGAAAATAGATGCCATAGGCTCAGTGTTGTGTATGACTGACATAGCATCACAAAAGAAGCAATGGATAACACATAATTCAATGGAAAAGACTGTTTTCCAATAAACCTTTGCCTTTTTTTTGAAGAAGCAGAGGGTCAGGTTTAATCCATCACAAGTCACTGAACTACATACTGGACATTGAGTTGAGTAAAAGCTACTTAGTATTTGGTATTAGAGTACAAACTCTCCATCCAAGTTCTTTTTCTGTTATGTATGCCTGACTTAATGTTACATGGAAGAATTCAGTGCTTATAACAAAAATCTTAGGGTTTATAGTGCCTAAAATACTGAATATCCTGTCTCACCCAGAAAAACAAAGTTGCCAGATTCTAGTTTAGAATAATAGAATGGTTATTGTTTGAGAACAGCAAAGACAAGAATTTAAGAATGAGAGAGATGCAATTTAGACTCAGTCAAAATACTATCAACCGTAACAGAAATAAGCATGTGTCAACCCTGTGGTAAAGTATTACTGATAATTTTTTAAATTGTATCTAATGTGCTAATTGGTGCATTTACATCATATAATTATTGTTGAGCTCAATTTACAAACTGAAAAACAGTTTACCTAAGGTACACAGCAATTAGAATGCAGTAATTGAAACCCAGCTCCAAGTGTCTCCAAATCTTCTTACTTAATATGGACCAAGAAGGATGCATAGGAAAGTTGTACAGTTAAGAAAGAGTGTTTAAGGCAGAGAAAGCAGTCTTGATAGTGTTGAGAAACTGAATAGTTTGGAGCTTTAAGAGGCAGGAGGAGGCAGGAGTTTGTTCATCAAGAGAAAATTTTCTGTCTTTAGTGGGTTTGTGTATCTGGATAAGCTAGACAGGCTTAGTAGAGGGCATGGAATTTTGCAATATGGACTTTTCTTATTTATTAGACTTTTCTGATGCATCATGATACCCTTCAAGATGTTACAACTGATGAATTCATATATCAGCATATCTCACTCATAATACAGCTCCTCTCTTGGAGCAAAGACTGCCTCAGTGTATTCAGGATGCTGTTCATGCACCCCTGCTCACCTCTGAGATTTATTTAGAGTAATTAAACATCAGAGATATTTAATAGCAGCAAGGGTTTCTATGAAATTGGAGACCTGGGTCATTTCAGAAGGGTCATGAAAATGTTGACATGGGAATGTTGTCAGATAGCCACTTCAAAGGACATTGCCAAGTGCTTCAGAATGTCTCAACTCTGGATTTTTGTTCACATATCAAAGTGACCAAAATACTTCCTGCATCCAAGAAAAGAGATCAAAATCCCAGAAGAAGAGAGATCTCTGAAGCAATGTCCTGGTTGAAGACAGCTTTGTGCCTGGAAGCCTGGGGGATGAGCTGTATATAGGTTTCAACAGTGAGCGATGCAAGTTAAGTGGTCTGAATATGGCTATGAGTCAGTTGACTGAGCAGATATAATCTGTTTCAAGAGCTTGAATGGACAAAGAGAATTGTAGCCTCTTCAGAAAACCGTATATAGTAAAAGATCAGCTATTTCCACAGAAGTTCAATACTTACAGCTCCAAGGAAAGGCAGACCTCATCAGAAAACATGGAAGCACTTTCTGTGAATCAGAAAGGATAGGATAGTGTGAGTCATATGGGAGCTGAGAGCTCGCTCATCATCTTTTTCACTCCGGGGAAAATGTTATGACTAAAGAGAATGCACATGTACTCATAGGAATTGGAGGAAGCATAGCTCAAAAACAGATTCTAAAAGTATAACACACATTTAAAGTCTTATGTTTTATATTAAAATGCTAACCAACATTAAGCTACTTCCAGCAACACGTGCCTTCTTTTTAATATAGATTTGGAATGTGTGTTATCACATAACATTGATTCTTGGCATACCCTAACATTACAGATATTCACAGCTGAGAGGCAACAGCTGATATCCTACAATAATCAACATTCTAACATCTTAGAATGAAATAGCCTCTTGGGATCACCATTTTTGATTACCATTTAATGTGTGTATCAAGTGCAGTGTAGTTTAAAGCCATCTGATGTCCCTTCTGATTTTGAAAATCTGTTGTGTCAGATTTTACTGAGTCCTTACATCAATACATTCCTAACAGGCTGTTCTTATCACCTTATTGAAGTAATTTTTTGTAATGTAAATATTTGATAATACCATATGTAATATGTACATATCATATACATATACTTCTACATGCTTACTAAGACACATAAAACTTTATAAACTTTGGAGTTGGAGAGAACTTGTTTCAAATTTCATCTCTTCATTATTGATTCTCCTGTGACTTAAGATATAATTGCTAATCTGCCTAGCCTTAATTTTCTTAGTATAAAATATGAATTAAAATTATCTCTATCCTAGACTTGTTCAAAGTGATAAAAGCAAAAGGAAAAAAAAGGGTTCTCTTATAATGCCAAGAAAATAAATCAGACACAGAAAATAACCAGTTGGAACATTTTTTTTCTTTTTTTGTGTATACAATTATGTGTTTCTACTGTGACAAGCGCCAAATTATTTACAATTTATTTTATGTGTGTGTGAATGTTTTATCTGCATGTATGCAAATCCACCACATACATGTCTTGAACCCATAGAGGCTAGAAAAAGCATTGGATATCTTGAAACTGAATTTACAGAAGGTTGTTATGAGCTGCAGTGTGTGTGCTAAAAACTAAACCCAGATCCTCCGCAAAAGCAGTAAAAGAGTAAAAGGCTCATAATTACTGAGCCCTCATTCTAGCCCCAACACATTAACTAACACAAGTGGACTTGAATGGAGTTGTCATGAGTTGAGAGTAGAGAGGTTTAATGATTTCAAACTAAGATGTGATTTTAATTGAAGAGTTCACTGAAAATTATATCACTTTATTTCTTTTCTCCAAAAAGCTCCTGAGATGCAGGAAACTCTAGAATTCATATTTAAAGATCTACAAGTTCTTCCTCTGGGCACAGATATATGGGTTGCGTCTTGCTACACAACAGATGGCCAGCCAGCTCTTTGCACACAAATCCTTTTTGCAGAACAAGGCTTGGCATAAAAGAGGAGACAATATCTCCTTGTGTTATTCTCCTTCCTTGGAAAACTAGACTCATGATGCTTCTCTTTACCATCAGGAAATAAATGAATACTTAGTGCACACCAGACTAAGTACTTAACAACAATGCTGTGGCTCAAAATTTCTATCTGAAAACCATAGATTAAGGATTCAATACAGATTCCCCTCCCACTGGAGGTGGTACATTTCAGAAATCCTTTATGTACCCAAGATGATGGGAGGAAAAAAGAAGTCATTGAGCTTCCATTGCATAACATTCCACAGGAAAGCACCATCTCCAGGCAGCCAACAACATGTTGCCATCAAGATTCTGGAAAAGAGACCGCAGCACATAAACCTAGTATGCTGGTTTGTTTTAATGACCAATAGACATAAAGGAGGTCATTTAGAAATAGAGAACTCACTTTAGTCAATGACTCAAACAAACTGGATTGTAACCAAGTCTATCAGGGCATTCAGGGCATTTTTTTTGATCAATGATTGATGTGAGAAGGCCCACTCACTTTCAGTAGAGTCAGCCTGGGAAAATGGTCCGAGGTTATAAAAAAATCAGGCTGAGCAAGTCATGGGAGCAAGTCAGTAAACAGCCTTCCATCATGTTCTTTGCTTCAGTTCTTGTCTCAAGGTTCTGCTCTACATAAGTCCCTGCCTTGACTTTCATGAAAAATAGACTCTCAATGGGATGTTTAAACCAAATAAACCCTTTCCTCTCCATGTAGCATTTAGTCATGGTGGTTTATAAAAGCATTAAAAAGCCAACTAGGACACCTGACATACTACATTAACAGGAGCTATAGCTCATATACAGAATAAACTTATTAAATATAATTCTACTTAAACATGTTTTTCTCTCCTTTCCTTCCTTCTGAAACTGAGCAGTTACATGTTTTTGCTTTGGCAGTTTTGGGGCCCTTGAGAATTTCTAATTATTTGAATACAGTGAATTCTTGTTGCATGAGTTTTATTACTTGAGTTCAGATAGTTTTGTTTCCACAAATGTCTACATTACACAAAAATATTCAATTAAAATATTGTAATAAAATTAGTTTGCCAAAGCATATACCTCATTTCTTCACATCTTGTCAAAATAAACTTTTTCTGTTGTTGTTTACGCTGTCATTGATTTTATAAAATATTTTGAGTACTCACATCTTAATGAGAATACAAAGCATATCACCTGCAAAATGAAATTCCAGTCTTGTGAAAGCTATTTAGTATGAAGTTATTGAAAGTCGTGCTATGATTTACTGGAATCATGGTGCATGCCACAGGCAAATGAGAATTTGCCTGAGTTAGACCAATTAACAATTGAAAAAAGAGAAAATCAACATGGAAGATGATCAGAAACTTCAAAAAAGAAATATTTGAATATCAAAGGATTAAGAAAACCCTCAGGGAAAAATGATGAATCTCTCAAATATTTCTACAAAAATTACCTTTCTCCTCCTAAACATGATATGAAAGTTAAATGTGAAGTGAAGGATTTCATTTCATTTGATCATACAATTTTGTTAGAAAAATTACTCTTAGAAAATCAAGACCTTGCTCATTTTCTCTTCATTTTATGAATTAGCATGCAGTTAAAAATATCAAATAAATTCTGACTATATAAGTTAAACTAAACTTATGTTCATACATTTTAGTTTCATTTGTCGAAATGAATTTCTTGCATGCATTTTTCTCTGGGTTGATATTCCTATCTGGAGTAGATTCACTCTGGAGGAAATTTGATTTTGGTTACTGTGTTCTGTGGTGACTGGGCTTATCAAGATAGAGTTGCAGAGCCTGGGGCCAGGATATTGGGTTTGTATTCAGTTCTGGTTCTCATATAGCTACTTCACTGTGCCAAGACCTACATTGGGAAGATGAAAGTAATGGTCATCCCATTCAAACAAAAGACAGTAGTAAGCTAAGGGTAAGGGATCCATAGACATCTGCTTTTTGTATTTATGTTGACTTTTTTCTCTGATTGTCTTCATCTTATTTCAAGTTTTCATCCAAAGGATGCTTCTGGATTTAGTATGCCCCTTCTCCTGCTTTCCATTTTTGTATCATTTCTCATCAGTTCTATGGTCAATTATTTTAGGAAGACTTCCAATATCATATTACAGAATCAAGCAATTTTTTTATAATTTTTTCTGGTTCAATATTTCTTGTCTCTTCATGATATAGATATCTCTAAGACATGAGAACACATACACACACAACTATTTCTTCTCATGCTCTTTCCCTGGACACTCCTGATTATTACCAAGGAATGGATGATTATTTTAACAACCCAACCTGGCAATGCATAAAGAAATTGTTCAGAATTAAAGGTACCAGCAAAGTCAGGCCTTACTAGGCCCTAGAAGTGTTTAAAAATTCTGTTTGTTTTTTGTGAGCCTGAAATCAATTTACACTGAAGTCAAGTGTGTTGGGTTTGTTAAAACTTTTTCTTTCAGCCATGTGTCTGAAGATTTAATGACATCTATAAAAATGACTGGTCAACGTGTAATAGGCTATGATCTTTTCTTTTCAACCTACTAAGAGGGGTTGTGTTAAAATAACAAGTGAGTGCTCGTTGTTAAGTACCATCAGTAATAAGCATCAGAGCATGATAGCCTCACAATTTAAACAACCTGAATGCTCTACGTTCTACTTGTGGAGAATCACCTAAGGTTTTTTGGGTGATATATCTTTGAGATACATGCCTTTGCTTTTGCCTAACAATCGTCACTGGTACCTCCATTGCTCTTCAGTACTATTCTTTGTTGTGAGCTACCATCTGTCAGACAAAACACCAAAAATATTGCCACATACTATCTCATTTGATCCATATACAAACTCAATCAGACAGAAACATATCATATTCCTGTGATACGACTGAGGTCATAGAGGCCAAGAGGTTTAAAACACATCCTGAAGTTTCACTTCATTATGTGTTAGATTAAATAAACTCTGTCTTAGTCTATTTGTCTTCAGAACTATTGTGTTTACCACACCTCCCAAGATGTGCATGAATGTACTCCACCAGACCTGTCAATATACAGGATAGTAGATGTAAGAGACAGGAGGGGAAAGCATGAACAGTAGACTCTAAGTGGAGGTTTTAGAACCTAGCTCTGACCCTTAGTAGTAGAGTAGCCTTGGGCAAACCCTTGACTGCCTCTTGCTTCCTCTTCCTCATCTTGATGCTTGTTTCTGATATTCTTCTGCTAGCTTCTTTCATCTTCTGTAGTTAGCACCATATGTGTTCATATCACCTCTTTTTTTTTCTCCTGAAAAATCCCAGCCCAGTGTCCCGATGCTCTAATATTCTGGCCCTCTCAGAGACGTCTTTTCAGTCCTTTCAGAAAGGACTGGGTTTGAAATTTCTTAACCATTTCTAAATTTTCTTTCCCTCAATAGCCTGCCACTTCGTTTCTTTCTGCTTCCTAGGGGTATTGCTTAGGTATCTCAGGCTCTCTATATATTGATGAGACTATAATACAAATGGTACTTTCATCATGTTGTTTTGTGACAGAATATTTCTATTGAACCATTATTGTCTGGTATCTTACTGGGAAATTATGACACAACAAACACCTATAGATCACTTTGCTTTCTGTTATTAAAATAAGCTGTGCATAGTTTTAGAATGAGTCATATAATCTGTTATTTATTTGTTTGTTTGTCCTTTTCTTTGAGACAAGTTCTTACATTGTAGCCCAGGATAGTCTGAAAATTATTATTTAATCCAGGCTTTAACAAAATAAAGTTATAGTTTTTCTGGGTTAATCTTCTGAGTTTTAGGGATTATGTGAGTATGTCACCACACCTGGATCAATTTTAGTGCTGCATCTGTAGTGCTCTGTGACTTTTATAGTTAATATTTATTTTAGTAAATATATTCTTTGTGAATAAAAACATAAACTTGGATATATTAGTAAAGAGGGAAAATAGGTAACTTTTTATTTCTGTAAGTGAAAATGACATTTCTTAGTCATCTACCGCCCTCAATCTCTATCACTGGTAGCTATTTCTTTGAGAAATACTGCATTGGCTTAAATCTGTTTGCCTCTCCACTAATATGGCATGAACCTGATGCCTGAGGTTCTACTATTACCAAATATATTTTGTAGCTAATTTATGATATAGCTCTCCATTACTACTCTTTCTGATGAACTGCAGAGTGTAAAATGACTATTTGTTAAAGATTTCATAGGGTTTCTTTTCAACTTGATAGCTTCAGGAAAAAATCCTTCTGTAAGGGCATTTGAGAGAAAAAAGTCCTAGATAAAGAACTTCCTAGGATTAAGGATCTGTTCTGCTCTCTTCATCCCCAGCTTCACATGAACAGAATGGTCTTATTTTTCAAATAGGCTTTCACTTAGGAAGCAGATAAGAGGGATTCAGTTCATTTTCACAAACATTGGGAACCCAGCATCAGTCAGGTTGAAGATAAAACATTAAAAAATAATCATGTTTCCTGCCTTGGAGGCGCAGCCCATGGGCTAGGAGTGAAGACACACAGACACATTTTCCAGTAAGATGTGAAATGTGATCAGTTTCTATATCTTAATAGAAGTCTGTGCTTCCATTTGATAAATAAACATCCACAAAATCGTTCACTGCTATTTGTTATTTAAACAAGCAAATGCTGTGACTAAACACCAAACTGTTGGTGATTTTTCCAAAATGTATTTCTCGAGGCTTTCCTGTCAGGGTCTCTGAGAAGAACCCTTTCCTAGCTGTAGCTAATGTATGTATGGACACTGATACCACTGTCATCGTCATCATCATCAACACCACCACTATCATCACCATCATCATGTGTTTTCTGTTTCTATCAGTTTGGTGCCCATTAACTTGTGGTAATTGGAGAGAGATAACACTGAATAAAAAAGAGAAATGCCTTTTGCTTCTTTCAGTCAAAACCCAAAGCAGACTAAGTACAATTGTGGAGTTGAAGTCAGGATTGAAAATTTGACAAGAAAAAGGAGATATGAAATAGTTTGGGGGCTCTTACTGAACCAGCCAAGCGTGGAAGCAACCTCAATACAGAAAACTTCCTTGCACAGTTTTGTTGGTCAGTTCAGTGAGCTAGGAGAGTGTTGGTTTGTGCACTGGTTCAAAAAACATCTCTGAAAGCGAAAACCAGGAATCTGCTTCCAGATTTCAACCACAAGGTGTTAGGGCAGGATAATATCAGAGATGAAGAGGAAGAGGGAAAAACTAAAGAAGATTCTTTCTCAAATGGGTTGATGCTCAATACTTCATCATTTACTGTCCCTTTCATGTACATTTCTTTTTCTTTCTTTTAGTTTTTTAAGTTTTACAGCAGTTTCTGAAGCACGCAGTTTTACACAACCAGCCTGGCTCAGATTTGATCAAGTGACCAAGCAGTTGCCATTATCTCTCTGGCACAGGGAAAAATGTATACAAATAATTCCTCCAACATTCAAGAAATATGTATAGGCCCCTGAGTTGCAAGTCTGTTGAAAAAACAGCAGGCCCTAAACATAAACTTTCTATTCTTTGATACTTATCAGTATTAATTTAAACCCATAGCAACCCAAGAAGAAGAATTGAGTTTTGAAAAACAAAAAGAGAAAGTTGTAGTAAGAAAGGCTGCTTGGTCGTTTCTGCCTCTCAGCAGCTCAGACCCAAAATAATCACACAGAAACTATATTATTTAAATCACTGCTTGGCCCATTAGCTCTAGTTTTTTATTGGCTGTCTCTTACATCTTAATTTAACCCATTTCTAGACATCTGTGTATTCCCAAGTGCCTGTGGCTTACCGGGTAAAGCTGTCAGACTCCAGAAGGGCTACAAGGCTTCTCCCTGAAAACACCTTCTTCTTCCCAGCATTCAGTGTAGTTTTTCCCACCTACATAAGTTCTGACCTATCAACAGGCCAAGGCAGTTTCTTTATTTTCCAATGGTATTCACAGCATACAGAGGGGAATCTCAGATAAGAAAGTATTTTAGAACTTGGAACCAAATTAAAGACTACTGAGCAGGAAAACTAATTTAAAGGTAGGTAAGTTTCATAGCCCTTTAAATCTCTACCTAAATTACATATTATTAAACATAATTAGTAACTCTAGTAAACATTATATTCCCATATGTAAAAAAAAAAGATTTCCATTGTTACAGGAACAAAACATCACTGAGTAGAAAGACTCTTCAGTGTAGACAACCACAGTACAAGAATGCAAAATTATGGGGGTTTTGTTCAGACATTTGCAGCTGGGGAGTTGGTGTGAATTGTCTCTTCCTGTGTGAACATGGTGCAGACCAAAGCAAACTACATCCTGGCAGCCTACAGAAAAGTGGTGGCTTCTCGAGCTCCCAGGAAGGTGCTTGGCTCCTCCACCTTTATCACCAATTCTTCATAGTGTTCGTCGAGAAAAGCTGAAAATAAGTATGCAGAAGGGAATCCAGTTTGTGTGTACCCAACTCCAAAGTGGCAAAAAGGCATTGGAGACTTCTTCAGGCTGTCTCCTAAAGATCCTGAAAAAAAGAACCAGGTTCCTGAGGAAGCAGGATTCAGTGGCGTAGGAACATCAAAGAGAAAAGCATGTCCTTTGCAACCTGATCACCCAGATGACGAAAATGAATAGAACTTGCTCATCTGAATAATGTCTTTAGTTTACTTAGGTATTCTGGGATGTAAATTTGGGTAGATGTGYTTGTTTATTTGACTTGTTGACTACGCATTCATGTAGCCATTCAAAACAGTTGGCTGTAAAAAGGGAAGATTTTTATAATTTGTAAATTATAATTGCATACTCGAAATTATAATGTAATAAGATGATTCTTTTACCTATTAAGTTTCTTGTTAAAATCAACATTGCATGATGTTCTAATTATTAATCTACCCTCTTTGAGATTTGCTTAGATCTTTGTACTAATACCATATTATGGACACTTCATT
>LOJH01024206.1:6686-19203 GCA_001685095.1 Ellobius talpinus | reverse complement strand
ATGCTACAGTATCTGATACAGATTTGTAGCACTGGACAGATGGAAGAGGGAGGCAATACCTGTAATGTCAGCACTTGGCAGAAGAGGCAGAACCAGCAGATGTTTGAGGTCACCATTAGATACATAGGGCTTTCACTGAACTTCAGAATAGGCCACTAGTAATGACTCAAAGAATCAAAAATCAAAATACTTTGAGACACACCAATCAGTCCACAAAAGTTCAACTGATCTTTTATGATTCTCTCTTCTCTCTCCTTTTTTCCTCTCTCTCTCCTCTCCCCCCATTCTGTATATCTGTGTTTCTTCTTACATGTATATGGATGTACTTGTATCTGTGTGTACATATACATTCCTTTGGTGTATGTGCATGTGGAGGCCACAGGAAAACCTCAGTGTTTGTTCCTAAGACACATTCACCTTATTTATTTGACACAAGTCACTTATTTACATCAGGTCTCATGGTTTCTGCTAGACTGGCTACATTCACCTTGGTTTTTGACACCGGTCACTCATTTGTATCAGGTCTCAGTGATTCTGCTAGGCTGGTGGCACTGACAGACCCAGTAGCCAGCAGATGTCTGCCTTGCCAGCAGTGGGATTCCAAGCACATGTCACCATTCCTGTTTGTCAAAGGAGGGGGCAAAGACAGGAAGTCAGGCTTCATGCTTGCCTGCCAAGCAGTGTGCAGACACCACTCTCTTGAGCTTCCTTTGCTTTTTCAGGAGAGGGTTTCTCTGTGTAACAGCCCTTGCTATCCTGGATCACCCTTTGTGGACAAGGCTGATCTTGAACTCTCAAAGATCCTCCTGTCTCGGCCTCTGCCTCTTGAGTGTGCTTCCTTTGCTTCGGTTTTCATGTATTTCCTGGTTGCTCTGATGTCTTTTTGTGTCACTGAATTTCCCAAGGCAGGTCTGTGCTGATGCCTGGACAGCTGAAGCAGGGACATCTGAACTGAGGCACGTTCACTGGCCTCTTTTATTTTTAATGACATGAATGTTTTCCTCTGTGGTTGGCAGGTTTACATCCCTTAAGGTCTCCTTTTCATTTGTTCATCCCAGAAAATATGTTTTGTTCCCATCAATGAGAGTCCTGTGACCATGTGACCCTGAGCACAGAAGACCTTCCTAGCTACTTCCTGGACTACTCATGTCAATGCAGTCAAGAAGCACCAGGTGTCCCTGTGGCCATGCTGCAGACTTGACATGTCTGTGGGTGTCAGACACATTTACCAATAAGACATAGGTGCCCTGATGCACGAGCTGCTACAAGTGTCAATGCCAAAGCTTTGGTATGGAATAGCTCCAAGGAGGTACAGGCCATGGTGAAGATCACACAGGATTAGAAAATCCTGACTGAGAAGTCGTGCTACAATATTTCAATTCACTTGGTATTGGATATCATAGGTTCATATCAACATGAGGAGATGGATCAGGATAAAAATGAAGTGAACATTTAATAAAACAAATAATAATAAAATAAAAAATAAAAGGAATTTCCATGTCAGGCCTGGGAAACTTTGTTCCAACTATGAAGAGTGGAACATTGCTCCTGTTTCATATATAGTCCTGATGTGTCAACAGCAAGCAGAAAGTAGACATAGGGTCCACAGTACTGAGTCACTGTGGGAAAGGCTTCCACACAAACCTATGAGCTGCCATTCTGTTGGGGTCCCACAGAGGCAGCTGAAGACAAGTTACCCTGCTGTTCTTCACAGTTTCAAGTCACACACATGCTTTTCAGCAGATTTATCTGAGGAGACAAAAATGAATTTGAAACCACAGTTATGCAGGAGCCTTTCATTAGAATGCTGTGGATAAAATCACAATTGTCACAGGTTGAAAAATAGATTCCACACATAAGAACAATCATTTATGAAAGATGAAAGATGAAACCTTCACCCATGTTTTTTCTATTCCCTTCATGCCTCCCAACTTTTGTGTGTGGGGGGGTTCATATGTGTCTTCTAGAGCACTCACTGTGTTCACTCCTGCGTGAGTAGGAGGGGGTCTCAAGTGTCATGGGTACCTTGTTTCCTGAGACACTCTTCTTGAACCTGTAACTTGTCAATAACTCTAGACCATCCGTTCAAGGATGAAAAAAGGACTTCTCCCTTCCAACTCCATAAAGGTAGGATGATATCCTCACATTGGCATTCAAAGCTTTTATGTGGTATCTGGTTCTGAGCCCATGTCCTCATGTTTGAAGAGCAAGAACTTGGTGGAGTGAGTTATCCCTGTCACTAAGAGGGCAGTTTTCATGGCCAGATTTTCATCTTGTGATATCTCTCAGGAGCCTAATGTAGTCAATAGAGCACATAGATCATTCAATCCCAACCTAAAGAAAGTTTTCTTCTATGATTTTGTTGAATATATTTTCTGTGCTTTTGGGTTGTGTTTCTTCTCCTTCTTCTATCCCTATTATTCTTAGGTTTGGTATTTTCATGTTGTCCCATATTTCCTGAATATTTTGTGTTAAGATTTTGTTAGATATAATATTTTCCTTGACCAATGAGTCTATTTCTTCTATTATATCTTCAGCACTTGAGAGTCTCTCTTCCATCTCTTGTATTCTGCTATTTATGCTTGCATTTGTGGTTTCTAATCGTTATCTCATAATTTCTGTTTCTGTAATCCCCTCAGTTTGTGTTTTCTTTATTGTCTTGAATAGCTTCTTTCATCTGTTTGATTACTTTTTATTGGATTTCTTTAAGGGATTTGCTGATTTCTTCTAATTTTTTGTCTTTTCCTCCATTTCTTTGAGGGAATTTTTCATTTCCTCTTTAAGGGCCTCAAACATCCTCCTAAAGCTATTTTTAGGTCATTTTCTTCTGCTTCATCTATATTTGGTTGTTCAAGTCTTGCTGTTGTAGGATAACTAGTTTTTATTGGTGTCATGTTGCTCTTTGTGGTGTTGAGTGTGTCCTTACCTTGTCTACCCATCTTTTCCTCTGATTGGGGTAGTTGGGGCTGTGTCTCTGGTGATCAGTCTTCCAGGTACCTGTGGGTCCCAGGCTCAGATGGTTTCTCCTTGCGGTGCAGTCAGGGCCATGGTTCCAGTTACCCTGGAGGTCACTCCGTGTTCCTGGAAGTTGCTCAGCACTCCTGGGGATCACTCTGCTCCTGTGGAGGTCATTGACTCAGGCCAGCTCTGGTAGAGGTCACTGGCTCAAACCTGCTCTGACAGAGGTCACTGGCTCAGGCCTGTTCCCACAGATGTCCCTGTCTTGGTCCTGCTCCCTTGGAGGTCCCTGACTTGTGCCTGCCCAGTCCCACAGAGGTCTCTGGCTCAGTCCTCCTCTCTCAGTGGTAGCTCCTTTGTACCTGCTTCTACTACTATGGAGGCCTCTCTCTCAGGCCTGCTCTGGTGGAGGTCACTAGCTGCTCCTGTGGGGGTCGCTGTGAGGGAGGTCTCTGACTCAGGCCTGTTCCCACAGGTGTCCCTGGCTTGAGTCTCTTCCCAAGGAAGTTCCTGGCTTGGGTCTGGTCCCACAGAGGACTCTGGCTTGGGCTTGCTCCCTTGGAGGTCTCTAACTCATGCCCAGACTCACAGAGGTCTCTGGCTCCCATTTATTTTTTTCAAATGACCATATGAGCTATGTTAAAGACCAAGAAATAAAACAAGGTCACCTGTTGACTTGATGATTCCTGGAACCTTTCTGATCTGAAATCATCCTAAGAGGGTACAATGTATTTGAATTTTGAGAAATGTGACATAAATCAAAAACTATAATTCATAACACATAAAACAATACTTATAAACTTGGCCACTTTTCTATCAAAAATGAATAAGAATTTCTTATTAGTATAAAAACTGGAATCATGGCTAAAGAGATGCCTCAATGGATAAAGCCCTTGCCATGCAATCCTGTTGACCTGAGTTCAGATCCTTGGAAGTCATGTAAAAGCCAAAAACAGTAGGACATACATCTCTCTAGTCCCAGCGTGGTCCTAGCAGGAGTTAGGAGGCAGAGGAAAGATAATGAACTAAAGCTCACAGGCCAGCCAGTCCAGTGCATGCATCAGTGAACAAAAAAAAACCCTGTTTCAAACAAAGTGGAAGGCATGGACAGACACCCAACATTATCTTCTGACCTATACAAAGCCTACCACAGCATGCACATGCACACATTGATGGGGAGAGAGAGAGAGAGAGAGAGAGAGAGAGAGAGAGAGAGAGAATATCAAGTATTCTAAATGCTTTTGGATAATTTAGTGAAGGAAATGATGCTATTTGGGCATTGTTAAATTAGGATTCTTTTAGTTATTCATTTAGAAGGGATGGAGATGTTACTTAAGAGATAATAATGTATCCAATTTGGCATTTTCTTAAACCAGTCTGAAATGATGAAATGACAGCAGTAAATCTGCCACTTGGAACCTTAAATGATTTACATTGCTCTGGGGCCTCAGTCTAACAGTTGGTTTATGATGTGGTTTCAGGGTAACACATTTAAGCCTGGTTTGTTCCTTCCTCCAAAGCTGACATGAATCCATAAAGCTTTTAAATGATGACTCTAAAATATACAAAAGAATTCTCGGAGGCATGTTTTCAGATTGTTTATGTAAGACCTTTAGATTTCAGAGTTTCCCTCCATGATCTGCTGTGGAATGCTGACTCCGGGTTAGCTAATGAATATGTAACGCCATCCAGGCAAGGATCACTCAGCAACCTGCCATCCAGGACCATCCTGATTCACCTTCTACTCCAAGGATCTTAAATGTTGTATGCATATCACGCATATCACATGGGAGCCTATGGTAACTGCTGATTGTCTAGGCCCACTGAGTCAGAACCTCTGAGTGTGATTCTAGACCCCAGACTGGGGAATCAGCGTGTTAATGGGTTCAAATGGGGGTCATCAGAGAAATGACAGGGGGCTAGCTCTGCTCCTCATCTACTTCAGATCCTAGCTCTGGGAAAAGGATGCCTGGGGAGATCCTGACACATAGAAGCTCAAGCTTTTCAAAGGGATTGCTGCATCTGTAGGTTAAGGGCCATGGTGACTTTCCCTGTGTGACTGGCCTCTGCTACTCCAACTCTCCCTCCCAAACCCTCAGCCTTGAATTGCAAAATCCTGGTACGTCTTTGGCTGCATAGCCTGCTTTCCAGCCTGCCTCTGATTTGCTTGAATCCTACGGATTCTGCTCCTCTCTCCAGCCTATCCTACCGCATTGCATCCCCTTCTTCTCTCTCATAGACCTGAGCCTGTTCTTAAAGGATGCCCTCCATCCTTTGACAAAGCTCTCTATGCAAAGGGAACCTCTCCGAGGATTTGCTCCAGGCAGTGCGTCCCACTTTTCTCTGTTCTGTGAAGCATTATTCCAGAGGCCTACCCTGGGAGCAGCTATCTGCTTCCGAGATTTTTAACTCTAGCGGGTGGAGAGCTCTCCTTGAAATCCATCCTGAAACAGGATGGAAGCCTCAGGAGCCTCAAGGGGAAGCACAGATACATAAGGAGTATGTGGCTGTGCTGAGTGGGTATGATGTGGCCTGAAAGCTCCCTGGTTACTGTGAGTTCTCCACACTGGTGTCCATTCTGGAAGCTTCATGATCCCACCTTTACGTAGCTATCATTTCTGGTTCTTCAGAGTCAAGTGTAAATGTCTTTTTCCACAGGAAGTCTTCCTTGACTTTAGACACAGAGCAGTTTTCATTGTGTTCCAGGGACCCCGTGTACCTGGTCCTGGAACCATGCACCTTGCCTGATTATGCAAATCCTCCTCAATATCAAGAGCTCTGTAAGAGCAAAGATTGCAGCTTCAGTATTCAACACCATCTGTGCTACACAGTCAGTGTTCAATAGGTGTTTTCTGGAACAATGAGCTGTTAACCCAAGTGGTGAGATGAGGCCCTCCTCTGACACCTTACATAGGCATTTTAACCCCACCGTGCTGTGCCGAGAAAGGAAGTGTCTCTTCCTACATGTGTCACACTCGCTGCCAGGCAGCAAGGGCTCCCAGGGACAGACTGCCTTTACTCATCTTTGCATCCCTGTAAGCATGTAGCAGTTAGCATGAATAGCATATATGTTCAATCCTGTGTCTCCATATAAGGATACCTTTGGATTTTGACAAGGCAATCCTTAAGTGTCAGAGGTCTCCGACATCGCTATCCTTTCATGTGTACTAGATGTCCTAAGTACGCCTCCCATCAGCTTGGCAATGCCATTTATACCTTCAAACACTCCATTGGCAAATGTCCTTGTGGCAAAAAGGCCAGAAAAAAATAGTGCTTCCTGTGGTGAGAATCTAGAGTCGACTGGGTTCTTCACAACTGAGTAAGAACCAGTGAACTTGGTAGTGATGCCCCCTGTGGGCTGACACTGGATTACGGCATGTGTGCAGCAGCAAGCAGTGATGGTTCGAGGGAATGTCCGCCACCCATAACAGACAGTAGTGGGCAGTCTTGAAACTGCAATGATCTTTTTTACTAAGCACTAATATTTCCAGGAACCAGGCGCTGGGTCACCCATACATAGTTATTTCATCTTCATAGCCACCACCAGGATGGACCCAGTGCACAAAGAAGGAAACAGAGTTTCGAGTCATTGACACAAGTTAGTGCATTTGACGAGACTGAACGTCTCTCTGGGGCATCTGATGCCACTCTTCTGTAATTACTTCTTCAGGAATAAGAAATGCCAGAGTTCCCAGATGAAAGCATGTCACTAAAAACTAAAGTGCTAGAGCTGACAAGATGGCTCGGCAGGGAAAGGTGCTCGCCGACAGGCCCAGTGACCTGACTTCCGTCCTGGGGCCCACACAGTAGAAAGAGAAAACCTATTCCCACAAGTTGTCCTCTGATCTCCACATTTGCACTGTGACACTCAAGATACAGACTCCCCCTCACCACACACACACACACACACACACACTCACACACGCATGCACACACAGGCACGCACGCACAATAAATAAATAAATAAGTGATGAAAACCATGATATTTGGTGGTGACACGTGCTTGTAATCTTAGACCTCGGAGGCTGAAGCAGGAAGACAGCAAGTCTGAGAATAGCCTATCTCTGAAAACAAAAAGAATAACTTTTTAAAACGTGTCATGTCCTATTAATTACAGCACGGAGTAGTGTTTTCTGAAGTAAGTTGTGTGTGAATTTAGGTGGGTGTCCAGTGTTGCAGGAAGAGTGCGGTGCATCGACAATGAGATTTGAGAAATACTTTGGAGATGTGGCATGAAAAGAACCAGAGAGCGTGGCCCTGAAGCCCAAGGGCATCTTTAGGCTGCCTTGACCTTCAAGTGACTTCTGGTGAATTCGAGACTGTGCTTGTCAGACAGCTGGAAATCCACAAAAGGACTGGCCTGCCAGGCCTTGATTACAAGGCAATTAGCTCTGATTAGACTGTGGGAAAGGGCTGACTCAGAGAGCCAGGGATCTTTTGGATCATTTCTTAGTAATAAGGATGGCAATGCTAATAGGTCCTGTTTATTGAGTACTAATTACTCTCTGCAGCCGATGAAGGGTGGTTAAGAACTTCTAGGAAGGCGGGTCAGGAACCACAGAAGTGAAGTTGAAACCCGGTCTCTCTAATGTCCTGTCTTGTGATTTGAATTCCTCAAAGTTTCCCAAGTCTTAGAACTTATTGAGGGCTTTGCTATTTGGATATTCAAATCAAATCTGGTCTCAAGGAGTATTTCTCTTCAGACTTCCTTTCAAAGTTTGTGTTATAATTCTGCCCTTATTTTCAGGAGTCTCTTCAGCCAGAAAGCCAATGGATATTAGATATTATTTCTCTTTCTAATATGATGCTAGTTCCTTAACTTGTAGTCCTTGTTTTGTTTCTAGGCAGTGTCTTGCTATGTAGCCCAGGCTGGCCTTGAACAGCAACTCTTCCTGCCTCGGCTTCCTGAGGCTGGGATTCCAGGCATACACCTCCACATTAAGTTTTTTATTACTAATTTTATTTTAATTTTACATGGCATATTTTTATGACAACAGTTCAACCCGAATTCAAAGCATAGCTGGCCTAGACCCCAGATCTCTCACATCAGTTTTCAAGTTTGTCTTTCCTTCTCAACAGATGTCGGTGCCTTTTTTGAAGAGGGCATGTGGCTGCGCTATAACTTCCAGGCACCGGTGGTCACTGCTAGAGACTCAGGCAACAGGGCTGAGAATTCTGCAGAGCAGCAGCCCTGGTCTCCAGACCTGGCCCAGGAGCAGATCCACTTCAGCTTCAGCACCACCAAGGCTCCCTGCATCCTCCTCTATGTCAGCTCCCTCACCACTGACTTCCTAGCTGTGCTGGTCAAGCCCACAGGTAAGGACAAGCATCCCTGGCCTCCTACCTTCAGACAGTAATCAGACCAAAGATGCTAGAGTCAGAATTGCTCTCAGCTGACAATTTATTTCCCACGAGATGCTGAGCAAATCATCTGCTTCCTTTGAACCTTGTTGCCATCTGGAAGTCAGAAGAACAACTTTTCCATTGAGAGCTTATAGCGACAATTTGATGGAACACACAGGCTCTTTTCATATTATATGAGCATGAGATGAATTTAAATGTAGAATGATTCTGTTTGTTCCTGTCAAATAAATACCTTTGCTACTGTGCTAAGTCTTAGCATGCTCTGAAGTAGTGAAATTTATCATAGGTTAATGAATGAATTGCCCTAATTTGTGATAATGTATCACATCAATAGATTCCAGTGAAATGTAGAAAATATCTATGAAAGTAGAAAATCAGAAATGCTTCCATCCCTAAAGCCTCCCTGAACTTTACACTCACAAATACATCCATGGAGAGATAGTTGCTGGGAGCACAGGAGATGTTTTCACTTGTGAATTCCTGCACTTGGGAATCTAATTAGGCCTGAAGTACATAAACCTCTTTTTTAGATCAGGGGCTGGGGTGTTGATACAGGTGTGCACACATGTCCAGGTCAGAAGACAACCTCTGGTGATGGTCTTCACCTTGCCTCTTCATTGAGACAGGGACTCTTATTGTTCACCACTACATATGCCTGGTTAGACCAAGAGATTCCCAGGGTTCTCCTGTCTCTGCCTCCCATCTCACCATCACCATGCTGGAATTACAGACATAAGCTTCTGGATCCGACCTTCCATGGGTTTTGAAAATTCAGACTTGGATCCTCCCACTTGGGTAGCTAGTGCTTAACCCACTGGAGTCATCTTCCCAGTCTTTAAAGTCATCTTTTTAAATCCTTTATTAAATCTATTCTTTGAAAATTTTCTACACAAATAGTATATTCTGAGTACTGGCATTTCTCATATCTCCTTTTCACCCCTTTTAACAGCCACCCTACCCCCCAATTCATCTCTACAAATCCCTTTTCCCTATTCATACCTTTTTGTTTTATAGCCACTAAGTTTAACTAGGTCTATCTGTGCAACCAAGAGTTTGTATGTATCCATGGGAACATAGTGGGTCATCAGTGGGTACAAACTGAAGGCAATGTCTGCCCCTCATCCAGAATCCATTGGTAGGCTATAGTTCAGCAAACAGGGATAGGCAAGTGGGCCCCTCATGCTATACAATTGACTATTGACAGGCCCATCACGGCCACCTTGATTATCCTCTCTATAGTAAGCCAAAGGATCCAAGTGAGAATGCAATGACTTTGTCATTCAGCAGCACTCTATAAAGAGTCTTACTAGGACAAAAGTATACAAATAAACATGCTGCACAGCGGGAAATCTATTTCCTCTCTCTCTAAAACCTACATCTATATATATTAATATTTTAAGAAGATTGCTTTTTATAAATACAAGTGTTTTAGGTGTATGATGAAAGTTAACTCTTTCACTCACTTCCTATGGAATGTGTGAGTTTAAAATACAGGTGTTTTCTCTCATCTTGGCCATCTCTTCTCGCTCTTTAATGGATGTTCAAGGCTGTCACCTTGAAAGTGTCAAGAATCTGATGATCATGTACCACTGGACACTGCTGTCTGTCCCTCTGTCACTTCCTTACTAAAATTTGCTTCCCAGCTATAAATGTGGTAATTCACAGGTATACTGTCAATGTCCACATTACATACATGGCGCTCCTGTGGGGGCATTTATCATGTGAAAGAGGATCATTTGATCGATTCTACAGTGTCAATAGTTGGAATGCAGTATCAAGTGTTAAACCATCTTAGAGAACAAGATTTCCTTCTATGAGAGCCAAAATATTACAACCATAGAGCTAAATATTTGGGAAAATAGTGAATTTTCAAATACACTCTCTGGACAATGTACTGTAAGTTTACAAAAATGAAAGAAAATTATGGGTCCCAGAGCCCCAGAGTTTCCTCTTTCAGAATTTATCAATGAAAAAAGCCCCAAATCAGCATCTTCAGCAAGAATATATTTATTGTAGTGTTGCTTATGAAAATAAAAACTGGAAAGAAAATAGAAGGTTCACTTTAGTAAAGCAATATAAAAGAGAGCCATTGCTTTATGGTCTACTATGTACCCATTAAAATAGTGTTTGTGAAAAATAATTAAAGACATGGGGCAGTTCATATAATATAAGGTTACACTAAGAGGAGGCAAGATATAGCCTTAAGTATATAATATCAACTTAGCTCTATAAAACAAACATGAATAGGCCAGAAGAGCAACAATGTGAGCACAGACTGCGGTTAGATATGCATGATTTGTTTCTCCCGAGTGATACCATTTTGTGCTTGTCAGATGCTCACTTTGAGTACATGTCACTTTTATGATAAAAAAAAAAATAAACAAGTCAGTAAAACCAGAAAGCAGGAGCTCAACAGAGAAGAATACACAACCCCCATGCTTCGGGGATTCAGGCAATTACTGGCCTGGATCAGACTCAGTGGGTTTTTAATCCATTGATGTTCTCCCTTGTGTACCAGCCTCCTAGTGGGCAGACAGTTTGTGGCTTCTCATGTCTCACAAGAGGAGGCTGTCATCTTGAAAGTGTCAAGAATCTGATGAGCATGTACCACTGGACACGGTGCTGTCTGCTTCTCTGTTACTTCCTTGCTAAATTTGCTTTCCAGTTATATACATGGTAATTCACATGCATATTGCCTATGTCCACATTACATGCATGGTGCTCCTGTGGGGGCATTTATCATGTGAAAGAGCTTCATTTGATCAATTCTACCATAATGGTTGCCAGTTAATGGTGCTCACCTGTGCACAGCACTCTTCTAAGTGCTTTGGATGCATTGATTCTGATGAGCTTCACAATTCTATGGGCTAGATACAATTCTCCTCCTTTCCTCTGGATGGAAAGGCCAGAGTACAGAAATATTAAGAGTCTTGCATAATTATTTGGTAAATGGTAAGTGGGGGTGGTCTCTGGATGCAGGTGTCTGAATTCAGGCTGGGAGTTCTCCATTGCAGACACCCTCAAAACAGGATGGATGTAGTTGGAAATCAAAACCAGACATTTTCTTTGTGGGTTTGGGAAAACCATCCTTAAAGTGTTGGGGAAAATGTAATCTTTCCACACTCCAAATACTACATCTGTTTGTTAACTGAAATTTATAATAAATAAAAAAAGTTCAAAGAAAACATTAAGGAAAAAATAGTAAGGTCTATTGTATTAGTTAGGGTTTCTATTGCTGTGAAGAGACACCATAACCACAGCAACTCTTAAAAGGAAAACATTTAATTAGGGGGTCTTACAGTTTCAGAATTGGGGGCCTTACAGTTTCAGAGGTTTTGTCTATTATCTTCATGACAGGACATAGCAGACATGGTGCTGGAGAAGGAGCTGAGAGTCCTACATCTTGATCCACAGGCAATAGGAAGTGAACTGTCTTACTAGGCATAGCTTGAGCATAGGAGACCTCAAAGCCCACCCCCATAATGACACCCTTCCTCCAACAAGACCATGACTATTCCAACAAAGCCACACTTCCTAATAATGCCACTCCCTTTGGGGACTATTTTTTTTTCAAACCACCACATTTATAGATGCCAATGTGTGGGGTAGTGGGTACTAAACAAACAATTTAAAAGCCTTTTCTAAATATCCTGGCTTCATCAGACTTCACATATCTAAAGCTCTTTCTCTATTTCTCAGAGTCAGCCTCCCTGAAACCTCCTTGTCCTGATAGCCAATCTTCCCGGCTCTTGTGGGCCATCCAGGTAAATGAATCCCATAGAGCCTACCTTCATGGTGACCCACGACCTTTGCTCCAACTACTGCTCTCCAAACCAAACCTCTTCTAGCTCAGGCCTCCTGGTATTTTCCACATTGTGACACCACAGAAAGTGAACTCAGAAGAATGGCACAGGGGAAATGATAGGGTTGTGTTTGCAGTCCCCTCACCAGAGACTCCAGCTGTCCCACATCTTGTGTATCTGCTGAGGAATGATGGGAGTCATGCCCCTGCTACCTGTCAGTCTCAGATTTCTTCATTATTCCTATGTCAGTAGCATATGCCCTTCACACCTAGGCAGGGCGATGTGAAGTATGAATGTTTAGTAGGGATACTGTATTGTGGCCCTATTAAGCATCATTAGATCTGTGTGTGTGTCTCTGTCTCTCTCTGTCTCTCTCTCTCTCTCTCTCTCTC
>LOJH01024205.1:0-19204 GCA_001685095.1 Ellobius talpinus | reverse complement strand
AAAAAAAAACAAAACCAAAAAAAGTATCCGTTTATAATTTCCATATGAATTAAAAGTGCTGGTGTTATCTTTAACATTAAGAAGTAAAAGCATTATCTGATTATTACTATATATGTATACTTCTATGTAACCTTTGTATTTTGCATATCATAGGGTTCCTGGGAAGATGTACATGTATTTTCTGTGGTGTAGTTGCATATTTATTTTCTCTTCTCTGAGTCATAATATACAACATGAGGATTATTATTCATCCAGTGCCTTCTCCACAGTGTGTGTAGATGGAGGCTCTCATAGATTCTTTTTTTTATTAAAAAATCTATTTTTAACGAAAAAATAGATGCTCCAGAAAACATAGAACATATGTCATATAACTCTCAAAGAAAGAGGGTATTTTGTAATAAAACATGTTTTCTTGGGGTAGTTTGCCTTTAAATAAAATTAGATTCTTTTTTTAAAAAAAAAGTTTAAAATGGCCCAGAGAAAAGGCCCTGTTTCCATCAGTCATCTTTCCCTATAGGTGAAATTTATACAACCATTTATTTTATTCTAATATTTTTTTGATTACTTTATAAATAATACCATTCAAAATTTTCACTTCCTCCCCTCCTCCCACTTCCCTTCTGCTCCTGTACTCACCCTTCCCCCTCCCCCTCCAGTCTTAAGAGAGGGCAGTGTACCCTGCCTTGTTGGAAGTCCAAGGCCCTCCCCCCTTTATCCAGGCTTAGGAAGGTGTGCATCCAAATAGAATAGCATCCCAAAAAGCCAGTACATTAAGGGTACACTGTGGTAACTGAAGGACTTGCTGGTGTGCTCTCCTATTGCTCCCACATGGAAGATAATTTGGTGGTGAAAATCAACTTTTATTGCCTCTTTAATTGTGCTCCAGGGTAAAAAGAAAATGTGTCTCGGAGATGAAACACTAGGTCTGATAAGAGTACAACACAATTTAACAGTTCATAAAACAGTGAAATTTAATTCTGATCTAAGAAATTTATTAAATTTCACTCAGCAAAAATAGTGTATGGGATATAGGAACAAGAGAGAATTAAGTGAGATTATTTCAGGGGTAATAGCTTTTATTACCTGATAAAGTGAGGAATTAGTTGTTTTTAAAAGCTATTTATTCTTAATTCATTCTTTGGAAATAATTATCACACATACAAAAGCCTTTTAGAAACAAAATAAAATCTAGAAACAAATGAAGTTTTTATTTGTTTAATTGCAAAACAATAAAATTATCTGACTAAAATCTTAAGAAAATTATGACTAAAATATTTAACCCTGTATTCATTTGAGATTTGGAGAGATTTGATTTATTCCCCATTATATAATTTATGACAGTAAGTGATTGTATGATTTGACTTTTAATTTCACATCAGGTAGTCAATTAAACACATTTAGACATTTTTATCTTTTTATTTTTAATTAAGTTTTAAATTTTAACAAAACAAAAAGTCATATTTAAACAAAAAGTCATATTTGTTTCCGTATATATGTATACTATGGGCTACATTCTGCAGAAGAAAAAGTAAATATGTCTTTTTTTCTTTCTTAGATTAGTATGGCCTCCTTTAATGTTATACATTCTAAGTTCATCCATTTTCTTTCAATTTTTTTCACTTCAGTTTCAGAGCTAAACCATATGTATCTATCTACATATACTATACAAATATCAAAATTTCATTATCTGTTCAGCTGTTGATAGACAGTTAGGTTGATTCCAAATCTTTTCAGTAGTGATGAAAGCAGCAATAAGGAAATAGCTTGATTTTGTAGAGACATTGCTCTGTGCATATATACTCAAAGCTAAATAGCTCTGTCATTATTGTGGCCAGGTTTGTTGATGATACCCATTCCAAGTAGGGTATGATACTCTCAAAGTAGTTTTTATTTTAATTTTCCTAATTAATAGGGATACTGAAAACTTTTAAAATAGTCATTGGTTATTTCAGTTTATTTTTGGAGAAGCGTATATTTAGTCTGCTTGCCCATTTGTTGACTGGCGGTTTTATTAACTTGGCATTTAATTTCTACAGCTCTCTGTAAATTTTAAATATTAGCTCTTTGGAGTATAAATGAAAATATTTTTTCCCATTCTGTGGACTGTTTGTTAACTTCGCTTGCTATTTCTTTTGCTATATAGAAAGTTCATTTTCATGTAGTCCCATCTGTTGGTAGTTGAGTTCCTGTGCTATTAATGTTCTATTTAAAAAATTCTTGCCAACCACAACATCTTGAAGGGTATCTTCTGTGCTTCTAAAAGTTTCAATGTTTTTTAAAAATATTTAATATTTTATTTATAATATAATTATACCATTTCCTCTCCTCTTTTTCTTCCCTTTATTCTCTCCAACCACTTCAATCATGTACATCCCTTGCTCTCTTTAAAATTCAGAGCTCCTACTTCTTTAGTTGTTTCTCTCTATCCCAAATATATAAATATGAGATACTCAATCTGTATGATGTTAGCTTTATGGAACTGGATAACTAACTAGGGTTGTTTAGTTGTTTTTTTCTCTGCCTCTCTCCTAAATATGTAAGTACAAACTACTCAGTTTATATGATGTTGTTAACTTTATGGTCCTGGATAATTAACTGGATATTTTTACCCCCCCTTTCACTCTCTCCTAAATATATAAATGTAAACTACTCAGTCTGTGTTATATTATTTTTATGAAAATTGATAATCATCTTGGGGTTCTTTATTTGTTTTTCTCTGTCTCTGTATCTCTCTCATAAATGTATAAATACAAATGACTTGGACTGTATAATATGAGCTTCATGCAACTGGATAACCAACTGTGTTGATCATTTTTGATTCTCAGTATTTGATTTGTTTTTCAATTGATTTTTGTACAACTTGAAAGATATAAATCTAATTCGTTTTCCTGCAGGTAGTCCATTTATTCTTCTGTGAATTCATTAACTATGTTAAACTTTGTATTTATTTATACTTTGAAAGAATTTGGACATTTTTCCCACAAAATAATGCATGACAATAAGGAAGAGATTTCATTATGTATACCAAGTGGTAAATGAAACATGTCTTTGTCCTTTTTTTAATTAACTAAATTTATTTACTTTACATCATAACCCCAGTTTCCCCTTCACTCTTCTCCCATGCACTCACCTCTACTTCCCCTCTGCCTACCCCCTCAATTCACTCCTCTACTTCTCTTCAGAAAGACACAGGCCTCCCCTGGGTGTCAATGAAGCATAGCATATAAAGTTGACTTCGGATCAAGCTCTACTCTTTGTATTACACAAAAGCCAGCCAAAGTGTGTCAGGGACAACCCTCCTCCCACTGTTAGGAGTCCTGCAGTAGACCAACCTACAAAACTGTCATATATACGTAGAAGTGCTAGATGCAGGCTCCCTGGTTGTTGGTTCAGACTCTGTGAGCTTTTAAATTGGCATATATAATAACTGATTCTACTGAAACTTTATTTGAAATGGGTAATATTTTTGAAGTTTGTGTTTTCCTTCACATTTTATTATTTAAAGGAGGATTAATAATTTGAATATGCTATTGAAAATAAGTCCATATCTATAAAAATATATATGCAAAATTGTTATTTGGGGGGCTGAAAAAGCATTTTGATTCAAACTATGCAAAGCTAAAATTATCTTCATTTGCACAGTAAAACAATAGCAGTGTATGGGTAAGTAGAGTTAGTGACACACACTTTATCTTCCTGTTAGAAGTTGGTGCAGTAAGTAGGACAGGGATTATTGTTTCTCTTTTATAGCTGGGAAAAATGAGTTTGTGAGTGGTCCCACTTCACTACAGTATATATAGTTGATCAACACAGAAAGAATTTCAAGTTAGTTGTTTTAGTTATGATCATAAAATAATTATAAGGATTTTGTTCTATGTTAACCAAGTAATGTTTAATAACAATGGTTGTTAGCATTTTATAGAGTTTTATTTCAGAGTTCAATTTTTATTTGTAATAATTAACCATCCAACAACAATTCTAGAAAAGATCTGTCTAATTAAAACGAGTTATATCTTTTAGTAATCACTACTTGGATACCTACAACATTTTATTGTTAACAAAAATAATTTACCTGTTTAATATCATGATACTGATGATACATATATGAAAGATTTTTAATACCTCTTTATTTTTTAAGATTATAATATAATCTTACAGCATTTCTGCTTCCTCTTTCCTCCCTTCATACACTCCCATGTACTCCCTCCTCACTCAATTTAATTACTTTTTTTACATTAATTGTTATTATATGCATATATGTATATATTCAGTCTCAGTATTCTTTAGTTACCTTTTGTTTAGTGTAGTGTAGAGGTCTCATAGTGCTTTCTATATCGACTTTAGCATGTCTATACATGTTACCTAAATGTAATTCATTAACAACTAAATGAGGTTTATAAAGCAAAGAATAACAGCATTCACATAAGCGTCCTGCTTCCATTATGTATTGTTTGGTTTTTAGGTATCTATATATGAGTAAAATTGAGGAAATGTTAGTATAATTTAAAAAAATAATTTTCTAATCTTTTGATGGAACATACATGTTTTTATATCATCAATACAGCTATCTAATTATAGACACCTGAAATGTGATTTAGCAGAAGTTAAATGTCAGCTACTTGTTGATAGTTGACTTCAGTGATACTTCAGTAGAGGAACTGAACAACACTGAAAAAAATATTTAAGTATTCCAGGAACTCACAGATTCAGTGTTTGCTTCTGACTCAGCTTAGAAGTTATGAGTCTAAGGGATGGAGGCCTGCTGGCCACATACTAGTCCTGTCAATATTATCTGCTCACAGATTGCTCTCAGAGCTTCAGTGTTATATCCCTTGGCTGCGAAATGAAAAGATGTGGTGGATTCTTGGGCAGTGGTTTTGGTGATGTCTCTGGCTGAACACTGAAAATGTAAACAGAGGAACTGGTTCAGTTAGGGCTGTGAGACTCCAGTGATTTCAACTTCCATTTCTTTCAATATTCAACCAGTAACTATTTGTGTTACAACAGGTTCTCTAGAGGCAACTACAACAAGCCTACTATGAAATTGGTTGAGAAGAAAAACGTATTCAAATTGCAGTCTTTTCATTTTCCAGAGAGTTCATTACAAGAGACTTGTCTGCCTCTATTGTTAATTATTCTGAACCTTCACACCATTTTCCAATATTGCTTTCTGATTATAAAATGTGCCAAATTATGTAGTGTGAATTTGTCTATTTTTCAATTATACTTTCAGTATATGTTATATACATATGTTTCCAAACACATAGAAAATACTCCTGACCAGGATATTTCACTGTTATAGTTACAGCAAAATCAAATGTAAAAATAGAAATATAACATGTTATGATACCTCTATTCAAAAAATATGTCTTTCTAACCTCTGAGAATGTGTGGGAATGAACTTGAGATGTTATTTGCTACTGACCTGGGTATGCAGTGTGATGTGAAAGACTTCCTTTGCTTGGTTTTATAAAAGACTTTTAGTTTAAAATTGTGTTATTATGTATATGACTCAACCAACAGAGCTTGACATTTTGATCAAATTCAAGATATTAGATTATAGCTTTCTTTCTTTAGTTAACATTGAGTCAAAAATGGTGTTTGTCAGATGGGTCAGTTTTAGAAAACTAATCAAGACATAATCTAAGGTTAGAACAAACTGTAATGTTATCAAAATATTTTTATATCATTTTTAGAAAATGGAATTGTTCATTCAGTTGGACAACTTCCTTTTGCCTGAATTATTAGCTCTAAAGAGCTAGCTTTTACCTCACATGCTGTTGAATGAGACTGGTCAGCCTTAACAGCGGGTGGTAGAGATCCCAGGGCTGTCTTCTAGGGCTGCGTGCCAGGAACATCATGCCATGCATTCCTTGGAGATGTTCATGGACAAATGAAATAATGTTTCAGAGAACATCAAAGGCAACCTCCAGAGTAGCAAGAGATGACAAAAGGACAGTGTACTGATCTAGGGCCTTGGCAGGAAATCACAGGCGTTGTCCCCATTGCTTTGATTCAGTGACAATGTGGTAAGAACACTGGTGTAGCAGGATTTGTTTTTAACAACTCAGTGATTCCCTTGACACAAAAGCTTTGAACTAGTGTAATTGTCCTAATTGACTCAGCCCTAAAAATGGCTTGGTATCTGACGTTTCTAGAAACAGAATATTGATTTTATTTATTCACTCTGTTATTTGTTAGTTTCTGATAAAACAGCACCAACTAACTGGCAGATAGAGTACACTATAAAAGTTTATGTAGCTTAGAAAATAGACATTTCTTCTCCAAGTTTTCCTTAATGTAAGAAGATTAGCATCTAATTATCATATTAAATTTACTCAACCAATTAAAACAATCTCTGAAGGAATTACCCACATCATCTACTGTGAATGTTAAGTGACATTATAATGTAATATAAAAATGACATTATAATGTAAAGTTACTGAGGAGACATTACACATTTACTCATTCCAGGTAGGGAGTCCATGACACACCTAAGTATGGATACCAACCAAAGTTCAGTTTGGTGAACCATGCATTTTATTGGGGTTACTTCCAAGTATATGGGTTAGGAGCTACTTACAGGAGCAGAAATGAATTAAAGCCAGCTGCATCACTAAAGCTCACCTGATATGGGTGACAGTGAACAACAAACAAATGCTGGCACCTGGAGCACACTGTATAGCCTGCAGGCAGCTGAAAGGATGTCCCTTCCAAGTGACTCAATTGCTCTTAACCTCTTCCAGGCAGCAGGGACTTCCTGAAGCCATTCTGAGTTGTTTACCTCCATGCTTATAGAACTTCCCTGTAACTATGTTTTACCTGCAAATGCCCTGTCCACAAATGTAGATATAATAGTCAGTCACATTTGGACATTCTTAAAGCAGAGAAAACAAAATCATATAACTGTGTATATGTGGGATCACAGAAGAAAAATTTAGAAGTGAGAAGATAAGAGTAACAGTGAAGATACACCTCTGATATCTTGATAATTCAAATTTAATCTCTGTGAATGTTATAACCTACTGACCATAACTACAAATCTAAACATTAATCAAGTTTCCCCACTCCTCACCATCATTTCCTTCACAAACCTGTCTAGAATTTAACCATTTATCTCCCCGGAATTATTTTACAAGTTATTGAAGCTTCCTTCACCTTTGATTTTGCATTTTTCATTTTTTTCTACTTTCAAAAACATTGAAACATATCTCCCTTGACAATACTTTAGTGGTTTCCTAACCTCCAGATAAAATCAGATGAAGCCATCATTTTTCTGGTTTTGGTTCACTCTTTCAGTATTATCCTAAATTATAACTGTGAGCCCTCATCTTAAGTGGTGATACTGTCTTCAACTTCTGAGTGCTCATTTATTCTTCCCTTTTCCATCTCTTCCTTTTTCCTGGGTGTCAATATCACTTTTTTGTCTTCTGTGTATCTTTCAACTTTCATTCAGGTTTCTGGTGTATGCTTGTTATAGTATCAGTTACTGATTTTCTATTTAGTATTCAGCATACTTTCTTTTCACTGAATAATAAATTACTTAACATTTTTTAAGCAATGGGCTTCACAAGGCCTTATGCTATGTCTGTTCTGCTTATGTCTGTGTCTCCTGCATTAGCACAGTGCTTAATATAGAGCAGCTGGGTGCTGAATGCATATGCACTATTTGTCTTTTGTACTTATTTCCTTTTGAATCTAAATGCCATTGTGAATATGGTAATGGAATGCTATCTAGATACAAATGCTTACTGGTCACATTGTATAGGGCTTTTATAACCGACACATTTATATGAGGAGGGGTGTAATGATTTAATTATTTCAAATTGGAGTTTCATTTACATACTGAAATTATGTTTCTGTTCACAAAAGTTATCTGGTTTAATGTATTAATTTTCTCATTTAATATTTATCTGTCTCTCCCAGAAACATAAACCAGACATGCTCAATAGAAATATCATGTGACACAAAGTCATTATCATCTAATATTAGCCCCATATTCTCCTTCTCCATGAAGCAAAATTACTCTTATACTCTATTTTCTTTCAACTCTGTATTGTCTTGAAATTGGGTTAATCAAGATGCGTACTGGTATGTAACTCTTTATTTAGAAATCAGAAAAGTGAATGGCAAGTTTACATATCCTTATATTTTTTTTGAAACTGAATTTGTCAAAAAGTGCTATGGATGGTTGATTTTTGTTGTATACTAGCTTTTGTGTATCTGAAACCAATGATTTAATTTCAAAATGTTAGGTTAGTTTGATCTCATTCAAGTGCAATCAATTTTTCCCAGAGATTCAGCAATTTTGCTACTATGTACACAGTCAAAACATATGGAATCTACACATCAAAGAGCCGTCTGTGCTCTCATATGCTTCTTATATAGTCAAATATTCAATTAACATAAACAACCACCAATATATGAAAGAATAAAGAAATATGTGAACAAATGGATGCTGCTCATGCCTTTAGAGATGAGGTAGTCTTATAATATTTGTCAACATGAATGAAACAGAAAGATATGAAGCAATGAAAACCAGGTTTGATAAAAAAAAAGAAACTGCATGCATTGCACATATGTGCAATTTTAAAAAAATTAAGAAAAATTTGGTGTTACAGACAGAATAGTGATTACTAAATCCTATACTTTAAGAGAAAGAAAAATATGAGATGTTGGCAGAAAAACTGTAATTAGTTTGCAGGGATAGCATCATGAGATGTTTCAAATCATCATGGTGAATGTTGCCAATAATGACATAAAATGAGGAAAGTAAAAGTTATATGGCATAATTACTTATTTAAAGATAATAGTTAGCTAGATTTAAGTATTGATCAATTTTCATACACTTAAAATTACTGTACTATAATATATAAAACATCAATTAAAATATGAATCACAAAAATTGAAAGCAATTTTTGATTAAAACACTTTAAAGTATCTTTATTTGGAGAATGCATTGATCATATTAAAAGTTTAACACATTTTTTTAAATACTTAGATTTTATTAAAAAGCCCTGGGACCTTTAAAGTTTTACTGTAATTTATTTTCTTTCTTTATTATTTTAATTAAATTTATTTATTTTATATACTACTGCAGTTTCCCCTTCCTCCTTTCCTCCCATACTCTACCTTCATATCTCCTGTCCCCAACCCCAATCCACTCCTGCTCCATTTATGTTAAGAATGGATCAGGCCTCCCATGAATATTAATAAGCATGGCATATTAATTTTCATAGGTCTAAACTCTTTCCCTTGTATTAAGGCTGGGCAGGGCAGCTCAATACAAGAAATCGATTCCCAAAAGCCAGCCAAAGCATTAGGGACAGTCACTGCTCCCACTCTTAGGAGTCCTACAAGAAGAATAGGTCACACAACTGTCACAACTGTACAGGGTCTAGGTAGGTCCAATGTAGGCTGTGCATTGTACCTGGGACTATCAATCTAATATAATTTAAGAGATTTTATTTTGGGAGGTCACATTTATTTTGAGACAATTAACAGACTAGAATATATTCAATTCATATATTTTATATACATATCCGTCTATGTTTATCATAAATACCGTGCACATTAAGCCTCTTGTTTAGAACAATCACAACAAATCAGCCTTATCAAACAATGGATGAGAATATTATTAAGTTTATCTTACCAATAATTACGAATTCAGACAACTTTTTAAGATAGAGTCTCACTATGCAACCCTAGCTGATCTAAAATTCACTATGGAAAAGAGGCTAGTCTTGAACTCATGATGATCTATCTGCTTCTGCTTCCTGAGTGCTGGGAAGACTTGTGAGTGGCCATGATTTTAACACTTTAGACGGCGTTTGTAGTTGAAATCTAAAATTAGCATATCATAAGGTGCCATGAAGATACTAGGTCTCAAAGTCATGTACTGTATAAATGAACATTCTCCAATTGGGAGAATAATATCAGCCATGCCAGTTACAAATCAATTTTTAATGCTAAAGTTGATTATGAATAAATTCATAAATAAGTACATTTGTTTCGAACATTGAGAGGTCACATATAGTTGTCAAACCACCTTAGGAAACTAGAATATACCTTCAAGACCAAGTGTTTAATGCAAGTATTGCTATCTAGATCTGAGTCATCTACAGACAAGTCAGCTCCAGAGAAGTAAAAATGTCTTAGCACTCTTCCAAAGGAGCCCTATTCTCCACAAATGATGCTTTAATTTTATTTAGTATCTCATGTGCTCATTTTCAGGAAATAATATACCTTGTTAATTAACGGAACAATGCTTTGGAAAAGCTTTAAGATATTTATAAATAACTCCATTTGCTGCTCATATTTGTAAAATAATTACATCTCCTGAGACAGGAGATGCCATAGCTAGTTGTTTGTGCCTGTCCATGGATCTACCATTAGACTTATATGTTATCTAAATAGTTTGTTTTTATCATAACTTGGCAGTAGTGGAATTAACTTGTTTCTGGTTCAATTTACATACATAATTTAACCAAGAAATTGAAAGCAACAAAGACAAACTACAAATACTTTCTAGAATTCAGAAGAAACAGCTTATTTTAAAATATATTTTTATTTGCATTTTATCCATAAATTCTGAATTTTTATAGGAACAATGTTTTTATATAAACATAGAGATAAACTTTAAAATTTATATACCAATAATCTTGCGAATATTTTGGATTTATCATAGTCTCTCTCGTGTATTTATAATGATACATGGATACAAATATATTAATTAGTTTGTTGTCTTAAACTACATTTCATTTCAAGCATGATGTGCCTTTTCAGAATTAATAAACTCAATTTAGTTATTAAATATAATAAGTGGTCTATTTAAAATACATTTTAAAATTTATTTTGAAGTTTATATTTTGTCTTTCTTTTTAATTAAGGGAATAAAAATGATTGTAGGATGTGTTATGTGTCTTCACAAATCAGTGATGTTGACTGTAATTTTAAACAAAATTAGAAGCATTGATTACATGCTTTAAAATAGTTCTTGGGTAAAATTCATTTTATATATATATATATATATGGAGAGAGAGTTGTAACTATCTATCCTTTCATATCTGTAAGCGTAGCTCAAGATAATATTTGTCATAATGTTATAATGTTTAATTATCAATGTAATATGTTCAATTTTACTCAGGAACATTTAGGATATTGTTTGTACTTTGGAAAGCCCACAAGCCACATTGTAATGCACACATATACTTACTCTTGTTTCTATAAACTTTGTTCCAAGTTACATCCTGATGCTTCAATTTGTGCTTGACGCATATATCTAGAATATTCTATAGCATAGTATTCTCACCTTTTTTCTAGCTCCCGGTTATGGGCACCAGTATATCATAATTCAGCTGTGTCTGGTGAGAACATTGCTTTCTCTCATCTAGGATTGTTATGGGTTGCCTCTTGTCTCTAAACATAAAAGTGAGGTAACATAATGATAGCTATGTTAAATAAAGTTTGTTTCATAAATCACATGATATTATTAACATTAGAAAAGTTAGTCTCTAAACTAGATGCTTATTTGATATTTTAGGCATAATGTTTTATATATACAGAGCATTGATGTTTTTTGCTTTATCATCATGCTTTAGCCAGAAAACAAACAAATAGGATCTTGGAAATCAGTAGTCCTGGGATCAATGTTGGCTTGACTCTTGTATTTTCATGGTCCGCATTTCATTATTTCATTTATTCAATAAATTAAATTAATAATGCTTAAAAATATAGGTCGTAATAGTCCAAAGAAGAAAATGCTATAGGAAGCAATATTACAATTAGTGAAATTTTCTCTGTGAAATATTTATATCTGTATTTCCTGATTTAAGAATATTATATTCCAGGCTACATAGCTAAATCTTACCAGACATTAAGCTAATATTACAGTTTCTATGCTTATTATTCTGACAGCAAATTTCATTAATTTTTTTTTATCATGGATACTCTTTTTGGTTCAACTAATTTCAAAAGTACAGAGAAGCAAATGTAAACTTTATGTTCCTTTTCATGAAAGATAAACACAAACTTTTCCTTAAGTAAAAAATGTATTTAATTTTGGCCAAGAATTAACATAGGATGGCTGTTAGATTTTCAGCAGTTTATTATTCAAAATGCAGGAGAATTAATGTTTATCCAGTGAGTCAAGTTAAAAGGTTGGAAGAAGGAGAAAACATTGGAGAATAGCTGTGGGAAAGAGAAATCAAGGTATTTATGGGAAGGAAGTGAAGATGAAGGACTGTAACTTGAGTCATGATACTATGGAAGTGTTCCAAAGATCACTTCATTCACTAAGACACCACATCATAATATCATAATATGCATAACATTGGTACATATGTTTTGAGGACTGTTCTCTAAGACTCTGAAGTTCATTGGCTGGATAAAGTTGCAGAAATTCTGAATAATTTTTGAATTATTTAAAAAAATTAAAATTATTTAAAAATAAATTTGTCAAATTTCTTTGTTTCAATTACAAGCACATTTTATACAGTCATCTGTTTTATTGTTAGTTCTTTTTAAAAATATGCTCTTGCTTGGGGGGAAGTGAGGATTCTCACACCACTAATAGCATTTTTCGATTGTCTTGGATCAATTCTCTATATACTACTATTACTTCTGGTTCTCCTTAGAATTAGCTTGTATATCACTCCTTCTTTGGTTGTCACTGTTCAGCTAAAAAACAATTAATTGAAACATATGGCATTATTCATTATTCTCCCAAGTAAAGTGTCATTACCTCCTGTTCCTTGTTTACTTCAAGTTAATTTTCTCAGTGGCATAAGATACTGGACAAAAATAGCGGTAATGAAAGTCTTTTCTGTTTGGATTTGTAGTTAATTATTTTCTCAGCAAGCATAAAAATCTAGTGAGTAAACATCAAGAGTTATTTAGTACACCTTAATTGATTATTGCCTTTTTGATGGATTTCTCAAAACATATTGCATAAAAGGACATTATGGTATTTTAATTTTTATTTGGTTTAGAAATATTCCATGAATTCTTTTTTAATGTTCACAGTGATAATGTATGAAAAGTTTTTCTCATTTACTTTAAGATCACTAAAAACATAGACTGCAATATATGAATGAATGAATGAATGCAATCTTTATTAATATTAGAATTATAGTTTGACATTTTACCTAACTCTGCATTCTTTCTATCTTTGGTTTTATTAGTTCTTATTGCCATTACTTTCTGAAGTTATTGGTGTTACTAGAAAACTATTCTTCTACTCTGATATATATTAATCTAAATAAAACTAAATATTTCCATTTTAATTTGCATGTGGTATCATATGAAAAATAGTTTGTTGAAGTTCTATGCTCAAGTCATCTTTCATATCTCTGTTTTATTGTACAGTACATTATTGTGGGTATTGTAGTTAATCAAGCATTCAAAGAGGTCATGGAGACAGTAGACAAGTGTCAAGAAATTTTTAATTAAATTTAGTAAAGTATTGAATAAACCTTAGAATAAGCAAGCCCAAGACATTTTTGTGTGGCATTAAAACAATATTTAATCAATATATTTCCAAATTATGTACTAATTGAAGGCCTCACACATACTAGGCAATTTCTTAACCATTGTGGTATATCCTAGTCAGCATTTTTCTTTTAAATACTACTCTACCATTTATGCTGATAGTACTCATTTTTAACATACTTTTTGCTTTCTGTTAATAATTTTGATAATTGTGATCTACTGATAAATATTTGCCTATCTGGCAAGAATTATTTGCAGAAGACCACTACTTCTGAAATATGAAAAAGAGCACAAACATTAAAAGATTTAATAGTTAGTAGTCTTTAATCCATAAGGCAATCATGGAATTTTTTCATGTATTATGAGAAACTGCCATAGAGAGAAATAACAAAGTAATAAACATACATTAAGACAGCATGGATATTAGTATTATTTTTTGCATATATTTTTTTCAGAAACTTATTTCCTGAATAAGTTTTTATGTAAGATTATTTGTATAATTTTACCTTTGCTATGTATAAAACTATCATTTTGGTAGATATTTGGAATTAGTACTTTCATAAATTTTAAGAATATACACTCATATGACAATTTTATTTTGGTTGTTGAATACTCCCAGATCTCAGGTTATAAAGAATCACAATCTATTAAAACCAGAAAAAACAATTTTTATTTATGATACTGAAAACATTAAATATAAACAATATTGACAAATTTGCATTTTTATATGTAAGAAGTTAATTTGGGCTGCAAACAAAAGATAACTGAATTGGACATCAGCAGGTAGTCCCAAGAATACTTCTTCTTGATATTGGCTCTTTTCTAGATCAATAGCAGTTCCAAAGGTAGTAGCAAACAGAAAAGATTTAACAGGATCTAAATTATTAAGACTAGTGTAGAGTTTATTAACAATCCCATCAATATAGTATGGTTCAGGGACCCTGGTAAGAGCTTCATGGGACATTTTCGAACAGAAAAAGATACCACAAAAGACTGATTTTAGTGGGAGAATTTAATTAGACAGGAATGATTACATTAGTTTAATGGAACTTTTAATTGAAAATCTGGTAGCATTTTAACCTGCTTCACAGCTGCCACTTAATCAGATATATCTTAAAATTGACAAGTTTTCCTCATGATATTTGAAAACCATCTAAATAGCTTGGAATTGGTTTATAAATGTTTAAAGGTATTTTGAAATTATGGTAAAAACAAATAATAGATAGGACCTTCTGCTTCAATATGGTCAATTTAAAACTATTTCAGGTAAACTACATTGACAATATTCATAATAATTCTTAGAAAGAATTCAAAGGGCCACCTTCAAAATGTTGATGATTATAAGTTTAAACCACGTGCATTGTATTCCATTACTTACAAAAGTAGAAGCTATCTAAAGTAATTCTGTTTCCAGAATTATATCTTGTTAAGGGTAGTGGTATTCAGCACATGTTTTAGGAAGATTGAAAACTCCAACTTCATCATCATCATCATCATCACCATCATCATTGTCATTATACTGTACATATTTATCCTTATTCAATGAGTAGAAATCATATTTACCTCATTTATTCAGAACAAGCTAGTTAGCATTCAATTTTTTTGCTAGATTTAACTTTGAATAAGATACCATTGGTTTACAGAGAGTTACTCAAATTCATGAATTCAGAGGAACACCATGGAAATGGATCAGTTGTTAGTTACTCATAGCATTAATTTAGGCTTAGGTAGTTTCTCACAGGGAGCTCAACAAGCACTGACATGAAGGGCTAATCTTTCCACATGATCTTCATATCTTTGCTGAATGTGAATTTTCTTTTTAAATAATCAGTAAGGCCATGTAAGTAAATCAATTCTATTGTTTCCCTCTTTTCATTTTTATGGTTTATTGTCTTGTCTCTTGTCTATTTTAGGCCTCATGGATACCAAATGCTGTAGGAGTAAAGACAAAGTATATATGCTTATTTCAAAGTTAATTTTCCTATAATTACTGGAGAGATAGCTTTTAATCTCACATATCTGCAATACAGGGATCTCATTGATTAGATCGAAAACAGGAAGCATAGACCTAAAGTGAATATGAGGTTATAAAATACTGGAATACTAGGAAATAGCTAGTAGACAACAGATACTACTTTTATTTCTCAGAGTATCAGGGGCTAGAAGAGTTTTAATGTGGGCAAGAAGTTTCATAGTTTTACAAAATAAGAAACCGCAACACAAAGGACATGTTTTGTTGTTGAAGGACAGATTGAGACGAATATGTGTACAGACATGGAATAAGAAGAAAAAATGAACCTTACGTTTCCTAATTTCCAAAGGTTTATGAATTGTGTATATGAAAGATTATTAAATAGACACGGGACAATAGATATGGTGTGACCAAAGGTCTCAACCATCTACACATGTGACTTTACTACAGACATGGATGCACCTGACATTCAAAGATGAATAAACCCTTTCATTACTAAATTGCTTTTCTCACATTATTTTATCGTAACGAAAGAAAATGAAACCGAAGAGACACCCTGACTCAACCTAATCAATTCCCTTACTTGTCTGGGGTCACATTTCTGGTATGAAGTCACCTGCCCAACAGTGGTCCATTAGTATATACATTAATATATATGTATATCAGGCAGTATAATAGTTTACTGTGTATCTTTATTCTTAATTTCTAAATTTATCAATAAACTGTATTTTGAGAATTTTTTTGCTCTAATTTCCACTGAATCAGGAACACACTTCATTTTATAGAAAAAAGTTTCTGTGAAAATGATCCCGCTTGGCCTCCCTTTCCGGACCCTGATGTGTTTTCTTGAGCAGCATAGACCTATACCCCATTTAGGACAAAGGTATGTTCAGGAGAGTTGCAACATTGCACTTTCTAAAAAGGCTCCTGATTTGGCCCAGTTTCAACCTTGAAGTGTTTATCAGTCTTCTGATGATCAACAACAGTATCCGATGACACCTGCTGTATGCCATTTGCCAGGAACTAGGGAAACTGCTTTAATGTGTTACCTCATGAAGCCCGTGTGGTCCATGCAGCTGCTGGTAAAGAACTCTTTTCAGAGTGGGACAAAGAGCTGGCAGCAGAGCACACACAATGGCAGCTGCAGAGTTACTGGGAGAATTGTCTCACAATTGGTTCCTGATTGGTTCCGAGGGCAGTTCTTCCTCATTCACTTACTGCGGTTTGCAGGCATCATGTACTTGCATTGTGAAGGATAGGGAGCTGGGCGCAGTGTGCCAGCTGAGGACACCGGTTTGCCCTTCCTGTGTGCACTCTTCTGTTGTCAGAAAGGTGCATATTTCTCAGTCCTGTTTCAAATTCTGCTGATTGTGCCCAGGAGCACCCAAAGCCAATATCCTCCTCTTTTCCCGTCACACTTAATATCCATCTCTTCTAATTGAACCATCAACACTTGCAATTACTTTTCAACTGCAACTACCTAGTTTTAAAAGAGATAATTGTTCTCCCATAAAGCAATGCTTTGGAAAATCTTTTTGTTTTTATTTTCTAAGAAAAAAACACATTAAAAAAGGAAAATAGAATTACATTAAATTTTGATTATTTGTTTCAGTTAAGATGCCAAGTCAATGAAAGAGTCAGAATCCATAGACTTATTTTCCACTTACTGGAGGAGGCAGCTCTTTGTGCTTTGCATTGAAACTCAGATGGGATTTCAGAAATGAGCAAAATCTGAAACGTAGGAGTTCCAGAATGGATCTGCCACCTGCCAACTAGCTTCAGATCTCAGAGGGGACCTGCCTGTATTTATTTAATGGAGAGATAAATGTGTTCACAGAACTGTTACTATAAATTCATTTGGAATCAGGACAGAGGTTGCACACATATTTCTCCCAGGCTGGAGCTGCTGGCAGATTTGGTTCAAGGTACCTTTGGGAGGCGACCCCTTCTAAGGAGATGGCAAAGTGTGATTGTTATTCAGAGTGCCCCAACACCTATTTCTTCTACTATAAAAGCAAACTTTTTGGCAGAACTTTTACATTTATTCTTAAAAATGCTATTATATACTTACTATATGCAAGGCAGCATATGGAAAAAACATGTGTGGCCTGCAAAGTTGGTTTTGTGATTGTCTAGACGTGCCTGTCATTTAGAAACTAAGCTTAAGTAGAAGAGAGAAATGTAAGTATAGCATGTAGAACATTGGGTGAGTTTTAGTGTTTCAGTCCAGACCAAGAGTAGTAACGTGAACACAAACACACACATAGCCAAAACTTATGAAATTATAGCTTTTAAAAATTATTTTTTAAATAAATATACCTCTTAAAAAATGACTGTGTCTCAATTTATTGTTGTTATTGTCATTTGTTTGTTTACTTAAGATAGGCTTTCTCATTGCCTTAGCTGCCTTGGAACTTACCATGTAATACAGGCTGATCTGGAATTCATAGAAATCTGCCTCCCTCTGCCTCTTGAGTGCTGGTATTAATGGTATATGTCACCAGATCCTGCCCTTATTTTTCCCTGCTTAAATTTAATAGGGATATTTTAAGGCCATTATTTTTAGGGTACAGATTTGTTTAAAATGCAGAACTACACGAAGTAAATTATAATTGATGAACTTTTACTAAAATAAATCTTTGGAATATTTTAGAATTTTTTCAGTAATCTCTTCATGTATGATGGTCAGAATTATTTGACTCCACTCATTTTTATTCAAAACAAATTTGTTGCTTATTTTTTGTGGGGAAGGACATAATTGTCTCGGAGTGTCTATTTCAAAACTTATAAGAAGACGTGTTGATCAAACATAGACATGCTTAGTATCTATGATTGTGTAAAGGGAGCTTTTTAGAAATAAATTTCAAGTCTATGTAAACATTTTAAAAGTTCAATACATTTGCTATTATGTTTTTATATTTGGGTATGTTTTAAGGATAAATTAATAGTAAGAATGTTATACAGGAACCTATTAAGAACATTTTATACACAGTTGGAGTTTAATTAAAATGAACAGAAAATCACTTAGGTGATATAAGACACTTCCAAGAGGTAAATTTGGAGTTTTTGGCAAAAATCCATCATTCATTATCTTAGTGGTGACTATACACAGAATAGTGCAAGCTTTAGAATTTAAGTTTTCAATGGAGTTCTAAAGGATCCTCCTCACCCCTCTTTTTGTCACTCGAGGAACAAAAAAAATTAAAATGAACTCATAATGAAGTGTTCTGTAAGGGTGTTTTATGATGTTCCAGGACATTCATTAGAAAAGTTATCTTATGTATACTGAAAGGAATTGTATGTTATCACACATTTTAAAAGAGTTGAAAGACACATTTTGTAATGATAGTGTTTTTATTTTAGACAATTTAATTTGAAAAGAATCACAAAGCTCCAAAGCTGAACACAGTCTAAGGTAAGCCTTCAGGATAGTGCCCATTCTAGTGGATAGATGCTTGACTAGCAGTGATGCATGGGCCTCTCCTTCGGTTTAATAAGACTGAAGCTTAACTTCTGAATCTTCACTTTCTTCTTATATGAAACCTGTCAGTGAAGAGTGTTCTCACTGTTCTCACTGCTTCTCGTATGAACTCCAATGTGAACAGAGGCTTTAACTAGCAAAGAAGTGTGACACATATATACTTTATACAAATATGTGATTATACTTGAATGTTCAGGCAACAAATAACTCAATTTTTCTAACTAGATGATCTGAATTTAGTACATAAATAGTTTTGTAAAAAA
>LOJH01024204.1:0-12677 GCA_001685095.1 Ellobius talpinus | reverse complement strand
TTGTGCCTTCTTTCCCTGTTAATCAGCTCCAATAATTTCCTCAATTATTTCAAACCATTTTACTATTGTCTTTTGTAAAGCCTGAACCTCCTGGCCTGTGTTTATTTCTCATGATTTATTATGGCACTTAGCCTCTGGTCCTCATTCTGCAAATGTGATTCCAAGGTCTGATGTTTCTCCTATAAGATAACATCTTATCTTTGGACATTACTTGAATAGTGTGCAGATTGCCATCCTGGAGAGACATTCTATCTGCTAACTTATAATTATATTTTAACAAATGTTGATTGTCAAATTCAACAGTATTAATTCTTTCAGATAACTTCCTAGTACCCTTAGATATGGATTCAATTTTGTCTGTCAAATTATTGAATACATTTTAATAGTATTAATTTTTTTCAGGTAACTTTTGATTTTCAATGGTATTAATTCTGTCAACTAGCTGTTCATTATTAATCTGTAAAGACTGTATTATTCTTAAAAGTTCCATATTATTTCTTAATGAGAGAATATGAAGAAAATAACTGAGTCCCAATACCCAATAAATAGAATTATCACCATAACCATATAAGACTAGCATAACACAATGCATAGTATTAACAAAAATGTTACTAAAGTTTCAATATTAATGTAGTCTGTCATATTGATATATTAATTACCTGTTATGATCCAGTAAACTGTATCAGGTGTAGTAATCTTTATTTTCCCGCAGATGTTGTGGTTGCAGAGTCTTGGTGGCAACAGAAATGGTCTTGAGCATGTTTAGATTCCCAGCCGCTTTAGTTTAACACCTTGGTACTGGTTAAATACTTAGAAATATGCTTTGCTTGACAACATAGAAGCAATTAAATCAATTCCAAACACGGAGCAAGAAACCCAGAACTCATGGGCAGGGAGCAGAAACTGAACGCTGTCAAAGTTGCCACATGGCAAGGAACTGGGCCAGGAAAGTGGGCCAGGGAACCGCATCAGGGAACTGTGCCAGGGACCGTTTTAGTTGTGCATGATGTGGTTGGGAAATTTCCAAGTTGCCACATGCTTTAAGCTCAGCTAGGCGGAAGTTCTAAAAAAAAGAAAAAAACACGCTTAGGTTAAAGCAAGCCAAGCAGGCAGGGTTGGGAGAGAGTACGGGCCATAGACCGGGGCAAGGCCTGTAGGTCCACCAGGTAGGCATGGAGTTTGAATCCACGTGGGCACCAGATGAAGAAGAAGGACACTTAAAAGAAATCCCACACTATCTCAGAATTGAGAAATAGACAGTTATTTATTTTGGGGTAGACTTACAAATCAGAATATTCAGCTGAAATGGAGATCAGAAACCAATTTCTGCAGACAGAAAAAGAGTCCAGATGCATGCTCTACATCTGTATAAATAGGAAATGAGGCCATCCACCAGTAGGCAGGTAACTACTTGTTGTAAGACTTCCTACAGCACCAGTATGTATTAGTGTGCAATATCAACATTTATACATATATGTAAGAAATAATGTATGATTAAAATGTAATATTGTGACTATATATATATATATATATCACATAAGTTATTTTTCTTTATAGGCATCCCATAAATATCTATGTTCTATGAAGGCAAAGATCTCTGTTTTTAAGAAAATAACTAGATATTTTTTCAATATCTGTGTCCAGTAAGTCTTTTGGGAACAGTTATTTTCACTAGATAAAAGTCTCTAGTAGACAGTTTTTGCATTCCAAGCTACTTACTCAGTAGAAAACTATGGATGTGTGTGTTATCTTGAAAAACTGTCCTTCACTAATACACACTATAGAAATTTACTGTGTTGAAATTATGTCAAGCTTGTCTAAGGCTTTGTTAATGTCTATTCCACTTGCCTGCTGTAAATCCAATAATTACACAAATAAGTAATAATATTCTCTATTTGTCTTTCTGTGCCATTTTTTTCACTTAGCTTAATACCCTGCAGTTCCATCTATTTGTGCAAATTAAAGAATTTCATTCTTGAAACTGAATATCTGTACGAATTCACTTGCAAAGGAAGCAACTTAATCTCTAACACTCAATATATATGAAAAATAACTGAAAATGGGACAAAATCTTAAATATAAAACCTGAAAATCTGGATCAACTACAACACATATAATACAAAATGAATGCATTTGGATATAGTTCTGGAGAATATATTTTAAAAAATATCCCCAAAACACAGAATAAAAAGCAAATGTTTGATAAATGGAATTATATCAACTGAAAAGTTCATTCACAACAAATAAAATAATAATAGTCTGAAAAAAATCACATTAGGGAAAATATTTCCAAGCTATATATTTAATAAAGAATTATTATAAAAATGCATAAATAGTACAAATAAAGAAAGTAATATTCACAATAAAACAATAATTTAAAAACTTGATATTAAAATTGTAAATGGAGCTAGAGAAATGGCTCAGCAGTTTAAAGCATTTAATGTACCTTCATAGGACCTAAACTCAGTGTCTAGTTGCTTATAACCTTCTATAACTCTACTTCCAAGAACTTTGGCCCTTTTTGACCTCAAGATATCTACATTCTTATGCACATACCCACACAGAAACATATGCACATGTTCTTAACATACATAATCAATCAAGACGTTCACTGATGCATGTATGGATAAATAATGAAACAGAATTCCTTTCTACAATTACAGACCATATTTAATTTTGACCCTGAATTTCTATCTATTCTCTTTTTCCAATTCCCCGTATTTATCAAACTCTTGGACTTACACAGGAATAATTATTAACTAATCATTCATTATTCATGGAGAAATTAAACACATTCTAAAATCAGTCATCTGAGCTCTCCTCATTTTCTGAAAACAAAATAATATAACAAGATAATAAATTTTTCAAAAAAAATGCAAATCATTCTGTTCATTTTAATCAAAGGGAATATAAATGTATAAGGGTCAATTTGTTCTGAGTCTTGGTAGCTCATTTTTTTCTTCTATGTATTAATCCAGTAACAGAAAATAAAATATTTTTGGAGAGATAAAATATTCTAAACATGTATGTAAGTGGAAACCATGTAATTCATCATTCCAATAAGGACATGGGTTCATAAAGACCAACAATCAATAATCACACCAAAGTAAATCAGTGCTAAACCTAAACTAGATAGCTTTGGTTGCAACCTATGAGACAATGTGAAAGAATAAGCAACTATAGAAAAGAGTATAATTTGCATAAGTATTACTACAGGTTGTGAACTAGATTCCTATGGCATTTATTTTTTTAAATTCCACCAGTCATGCCATCAATGCTAAGGCAGCTTTCTGGAAAGAAGGTGTGTGGGTCTATTCAATTTAATCTCATGTTTTCACAAAGTTCACACAAGAAATCATAAAAAGATGCTGAGTTTGAACAAACAAGTCAGAGTAGATGACCAAACTTACACAAAACTTATATTTTTTGTGTCAAACATGGAACTGCATTTGTTTATGTAAATAGCACAAGTGGGCACACATGATGAAAACAAATCTTTTACCAAACTTTACCCTCTACACATTAAACAGCTTTCCATTATCCTACACTGTATTTGTAAAATCAAACCATTCTGGAATAAACATTAGCTATTTTGTCATATCTGTCAAGTACCAAGTTACTTATTCTTTGTATCATCCTCATTGCTAGAACAAAAATTAAATTTTATACTGATTTAACTGTCCAGATAATTTTCTTACAATACAGTGATGCTAATCCTGTATTCAAATTGAATTTACAAGAGATATGGAAGTGCTATTTGGGAACTCAGGTATAAAAAAACATTTCCTTAAAATACAATAACTGTATGGCAAGGAAGGTAGTTTTGTCAGGAAAGCACTTGTAATGTAAGGGTAGGGACCTGGGAACCCATGTGAAAAATTGAAAAAAAAATCCAAAAACCAAAACAAAACAAAATAAAACACAACTCAGTGTCAACTGTGAACCTTGATAGCTAAAATAATTATATTCTTATTGTTATAATAGTGACATAAATATTTGGTGAGTAACCAAATACTTCCTCTCAAGTTCAATCCACAAGAAAGAAATCATGAATTGTTGAAGAGCCACTTGTTCATCCTAGCAGCCCAGAACCAAAATAACCACACAGAAACTATAATAATTATAACACTTCTTGTCCCATTAGCTCTAGCTTCTTATTTGCTAACTCTTACAACTTAACCCATTTCTATTTATCTGTGTATTGCCATGTAGCAGTGGCTACCGGCAAAGTTTCAGCATGTCTGACTCTGGAGGCAGCTCCATAGCACCTCTCTGACTCTGCCACCTTCCTCCCAGCATTCAGTTCCAAACACCCAATCTGCCTCAGTTCTCTCCTGCTATAGGTCCAAAGCTGTTTCTTTATTCATTAGCCAATAAAAGCAACACATAGACAGAAGGGCCTTCCATACCAATGAGTGGCACTGTTAACTGAACAATGATAATCATAACAAAATGAGAATGAGTAGGTCACAGGATCTAGGGGAGGATCTATAACTATTCTTTGTATAAAGGGACACTTTTGTAAAGGGGCGGGCTGTATCCCGCTGCCTGGCTAGCTTAACCCCTGAAACAAGTACACAGAAATTGTATTAATAAAATTACTCCCTGGCCCTTTAGCTCTAGCCTCTTATTGGCTAACTGTCACATCTTGATTCAACCCAATTTCCAATAATCTATATGTCACCACGTGGTCGTGGCTTACCAGGAAAGATTCTAACCAGTGTCAGTCTCAGGCAGGAGAATCATGGCATCTGCCGCACTGCCTTCTTCCTCCCAGAATTCAGTTCTGTCTCCCTGCCAATCTAAGTTCTACCCTATCAACTAGGCCAAGGCAGTTCAATGAAAGCAACACAAATACAGGAGGACCTCCTACACCAGGACACAGGATTAAACTGCTTAGTAAATACATTTAGGTCATATATAATTCAACTCTTAAGCATTATTAGAGAAGTTTCTTTTTGCAGTAGTTGGTGCTTAACAGAGAGAATCATCAACTAGTTAAAGTACAGTGGATGGCTGTGGCATGCAGAGCTCTAAGTAAGCCATCTACATCATATCCCATCCACTTAAAGATTATGTATTGATGTGGTGTGCTGTGATTTAGAAAGACTGACAATGTCAACTTCCAGGCATTACAAGCACACACACACACACACACACACACACACACAAGAATACACACCCCCACCCTAGCCCCTACACATAAGTCAGAGAAAGAATCAAAGATATAGTGAAAAAATGAATGATATTTTTGCCAAAAAATTGATTTGTAATCAAACATTATTAGATGCTTTTCCACAATTCTGGTCTTAGTTTTAACTGCATCATTTAGTATTAATTTCACATATTGTTGCTTGGAACTCTTCTAGTATTCAGAAAAGAAAACATGTATTATACATTTTTATATCTTCATATCATATTCCTGTTTATTCAAGAAAAATGTTTAAAACATTGAGGTGATGAAAATAAATTCCATATGGTTTCCTTAATACACTAGAAGAAAATCTCATTGTAGTAATCTATGACAATACCTATAACTTACACTTTTGGGTATATGCAATCAATCTGTGCTTCATATGCAACTCTGCCTACCTTGGTTGGTGATCCTTCCATTCAGCCACACAAGTGCATCTTCATGCAAGTGTTTTAATTAGCATGAAAGTGAAATCTGTGAGGTTTTATGTCTTTTCATGTTTATGCCTAATTTTCCCCCAAGTCCTGGAAAATCAGCTTATGTTAAGAGCTGTAGGGCAGAAAGAAGTGAAAGAAAATCCATTGTCATTCAGCAAAAAGGACTCTGTTCTAATTAGAAAATGACAAGTATCCTTTTATTTTGATCACAGATGCAGATCATATCATTCACAGTAGAAATTAGAAAACAAAAGTATATTTTTTATACCAGAAAAGAAACTCAAAGTTTCATGAATTTTATTGTCACAAATTTACATTTTTTGATACTTATATTAGTAAATTATGATGAAGTGTGAAGGAATCAAAGAACTGCCTGAACTGTCATCAAAGAGATTAGCTAGTTTTACTCTATATACTTAATATGATACCTTGGTAAACACCTTCTAATTACAAAATTATATATTTCACTGTGCTATTGAAAACCACTTATATTAAATTACATATAAACTATTTATATTAAAAACTCATTATATTTTATGTTGGTATAATAGATTTTAGAGACTGTATTGCAAAACACATACTAAAATTAGTCTTTATAATTTTTATTGTTTTCAAACTCATCACAATATCAATAAATAGAACAAGATTCAGAAATGTGCTCATATGGTATCACAAAAATATGATTCCCCTATAAATACGCCATAGGAACAGAAAATGAGGGCAAACACAGCCTATTTACCATATTGTGGGTCTTCCCCAATGTCCTTTCTTTGGAAGGCAGCTGCTTACATTCATTAATTATTCTGTAGAACACATATTGTTCAAATTTCAGTTAAGCATTGAATGCATTTATTTATTCTTTTCTATGCATTACATTTTTTACCCATTCTTCCCACATTACTAAGTATTAGAAACAAAATGAGATACTCTGAAAACTGTAATTGTCTATAAATAATGATACAGAGCTTACACATAGTACTGTTTTATTCTCTATCCCTACCTTTATTTCTCACCCACCCACCCATACCCACTTACAAAGAGACATGTCTACACTTTACAGATTGTGTCAAGGGTAGGAGTAAAGATGGCTAATCATAAGTGATCATGTCTTCCCTCTTTATGTAGATGGCTTCAATCAGATAATTGCTTTCTACCTTAAGTTTGTGGCACTTACTCTAGCTGTGATGAAAATATGCAATTCTATTTAACTAATTTTTACTAGAAGAGAGGAACACAGCATTTTACATTAAAAAGAAGCTATTTCTGTGATAAATTCATTCTTCACCTATGAGTCATGGCACTGCACTTAATTGTTTTATTGACGTTGACGATAGAATACTGAACCATTTTCTTTCCTGCTTAACACTTTAGTAGATTGCTCGACGACTTTCCACTGATTAAAATGTCTATTTCTTATACAACTTTCCTTATATAGTGTCAGTTGATTTTTAAAATGAATAGACAATCCATCTCCCTTTCATAGTTTACATAATGGTTGAGATTTTTGCATGATTTCCAGTCTCTTTCCTTTCATGCCATGTGCTCTTGTTTATAGCCTTTAGTGTTGTACTAATCAGTTTACTGTTCTACTGTGAATTCTTCAGGATCACTTCTTCACCAATCCTCACACCGGGAGCCTGCTCTCTATCATTTCTTCTTTTGTTTTGTCTTAATGTTGAAAGTGGTTGTCTTAGTTTTATTTTCTATTGATGTGAGAAAAATACCCTGAACAAAGCAACTTTAAAAATAAACGGTTTGCTTGGTTTACAACTCAAAGTTGTTGAACATCATTTCAGGAAGTCAATGTGGCAAGAACTGAAATGTCCAATAATAGTAGTGTAGATGGAGCTTGTTCGTTTCCTGGCCAACCAGACCCAAAATAATCACACAGAAACTATTAATTACAACACTGTTTGGTATATTAGATAAGGCTTTTTATTAACTAACTCTTACATCTTAAATTAGCCCATTTCTATTATTTTGTATTTTACCACAAGTTTCATGGTAAGTTTCCATCCAGCATCTGTCTCCTTCAGCGGCTACATGGTGTCTCCTTGACTCTGCCTTCTTTGCTCCTATATCTGTTTGGAATTTCCACCTTGCTATATTCTGCCTTGTCATAGGCCATCAGCTTCTTTATTCATTAACCAATAAAAGCAAAACATTATACAGAAAGACTTCTCAAACCAAAACAACAATGAATTATACCACGCATGTTGGTAATTATTCAAGAAACTGCATCAGCCATAGTGAATAAATCTCTACATTTATCAATAACCTCTCCCAACACAGCACACCCAGAACACCAACCTAATAAGTTTTTTCTCAGCTCTCTCTATACTTATAGCCCCAGTTCTAACAGCAGGGCTTATGAACACCCTTGCCTGATATGTGTAATTCTCAGCCTAATAAAAAAATCAAAATTTTTTTTCAGTAGACAGAGCCCTTTGTAGAAAGTCAAGACCATTTAGAATGCAGATAACAACTGAATGTGTGCTGCCAAGTTTCAACTGATGCATCTATAACAAAACCCCTACACATAAGGCTTAGAGAATATCATAGAAGAGAGGTTAAACAGATAAAATGGATAAAAATCAGAAGACCTGGACATATGCTGTGAGAAAATGTCTTCTTTAAGTGAAACAACGTCAAACCCATGGCATCTCAACAATATAACTGTGTAACAACACTTAAAAATGATAACATAAATTGGCATGCCAACATGGATGGTGGAAACTTCACAAGGTCCTAGGCCTTGATTGAAAGATGCTGACAACTATTTCCTCCTTAGAGTGGAGAACCAGTCTTTAGGGATGAGCTCATGACAGTTGTGGTCTTTCAGAATTTTCAAACTGAATAAAAAACACATGAAAAAGTTTATTCAGTAGGATCAGGTTGATACATTCCATAGGAGAAGAGATAGTTCAGCACACATACATCAAATATAATCAACCACATAAACAAAGTCAATGATAGAAATCAGATTATCATCTCGGAAAAGGGAGCCTTTGACAAAGGTCAATGTCCTTACATGACAAAAACCCTGGAGAAACTAGGGATACAAGGTACATATCTAGACATAATATACAGATAATAAATAGTTTGTTAAGTGGAGAAAAATTCAGTGCATTTTCAGTTAAGTCAGAAATTAGGAAGATTTCCACTTTTTCTATTTCTGTCCAAGTGCAGTCCTTGAATTATTAGCTATAGCAATAAGACTAGAGAAGACAAAGGAAATAAAAATAGGAAATAAAAAGAATAGCATTCTTGTTTGCAGATGATATGCTTCTATACATAAGAGACCCAAAAGACTCAAAGAGAAGAGTCTTCTCAATGATAATTTCTGCAAAGTGGCAAGATGCATAATAATCAAACAAAACTCATCAGAGTTCCTATAAAACACTGGCAAAGACACTAAGAAAGAAATTTTAAAATGTTCTATTAGCAAAAAATTAAAATACCTGGGAATAAACCCAATGATGTATGAAAAATACATCTGATGTGGGAGTCCCCTCTGTGTGCTGTAAATACCATTAATGAATAAAGAAACTGCCTTGGCATGTTGATAGGGAAGAACTTACATAGGCAAGGAGGACTGGACTGAATGCTGGGAGAAAGAAGGGTGGAGTCAGAGGGATGCCATGAAGCCGATACCAGAGATAGACATGCTGAAAATTTACTGGTAAGCCTCCACCTCATGGTGATGCATAGATCAATGGAGATGGGTTAAGTTAATATGTAAGAGTTAGCTAATAAGAAGCTAGAGCTAATAGACCAAGGAGTGATTTAATTAATACAGTTTCTGTGTGATTATTTCAGATCTAAGCTAGCTGGGCAGCTGGGACAAAGAAGCGGGCCCTCCCTCCAACAGACCTCTACAATGAAAACTTAAAAAACAATAAAACCTGAAATTAAGGAAAATACCAGGAGATGGAAAGACCTTTAAGTGCTTATGGGTTAGAAAAATTCATATTGTTAAAATAGTTACCCAACTTTAAGTAATATTTAAAAACAATTCACAGATTCAATGTGATTGTAACCAAAATACCAGGAGATTTCTTATCATACATTAAAAAATCCAAAATGTGCATATGGAGGCATAAAACACCAATAATAGTCAAAGAAATTCAGAACAAAATATAAGAGGTATCAACAGATTTCAAATTATAATATAGGACCATAGTAATAAAAAACAACCTGAGTTAGGACACACATACATACACACACATAGTTTATTCCATTGACCAAATAATAGCAACAGGTGATCAATGGAATAAGACTGAAGAGGCAGATACAATGCCACATCTATAACTACTTGTACTTTGACAAAGAACCAAACATTCACCATGACGGACAGAATGTACTAGTTGGTGGAGGGACAAAGAGCAGAGAAATGAAAGAGATATCTTGATGGAGGAAGCCATTATTGGCTTAGAAAGACACCTGGTGTTAGGAAAATTCCCCGGAATCCACAAGGATGGCCCAAGCTAAGACTTCTATCAATAGTTGAGATGGTGCCTGAACTGACAATCACCTGTAATCAAACTGGTGAATACCCTAACTGTCATCATAGAATCTTCATCCTGTAACTAATGGAAGCAGATGCAGAGATCCACAGTCAAGCACTGGAATGAGCTCCGGGAGTCCAGCTGAAGAGAGGAATGAGAAATTATATGAACAAGGGAGTTAAGATCATGATGGAGAAATCTACAGAAACAGCTGACCAGCACTCATGGAACTCACAAACTCTAGACCCATAGCTGTGGAGCATACATGCTTTCTACATTGTCTGCCCCCAATCCTGTCCCCAGGCCTTCTCCCTCCTAAATGAGGTTCCTTGGGCTTCAACAAAGGCAGAGACTACATGCTGTACCAGAGACTGAGCAGTCAGGTAGATGTCCAGGCATGTTGCCTGATCAACAATTCCCCCACTCTTTCAGGCTGTGTAAGCTGAGTCCCCCACTCTTCTAGTCAGCATACTACAGACCTTAAATGGGCAGAGACTACCTGTTCTACCAGAGACCAAGCAGAGTAGAAGAAGCCCAGGTAGGGTACCTGCCCACCAACTCACCCACTCTCTCGACATCTCTAAGCCCTATCCCAAGTCCCCTACTCTTCTAGTACCACAGACCTTAACTGGGCAGAGAGTACCTTTTCTGCTAGAGAGCAGTCTGAGGCAAAGACGTTTCTTGCTCTTCTAGAGACCTCACAGACTGGGAGAATTTTACCTGCCCACAAACTCACTCATTCCCTAGGCCTCTTCCCACCCTATTTGCAATTCCTCACCATCCTAGCTACTTTCTCCCAACCCCTAACTACGGTGGAGACTTCCCTGCTCTATGAGAGACCAGTCCATCCACCAAAAGATCAGCCAGTCCACCAAAAGCCCAGCCCCCAACTGGAGTGTTGACACCCTGATCTACCAGAGACCAATCAGACTGTTAGAAGCTCAGGCCACATAGACCAGGAAAGAGAAACTAAAGAACAAAACAGTACTTAGACCTTTAGTTATTCCAGACCAAGGTGTCTAGAGGCTAGCGTCAGAACACAAGAAGCAGCAGTCAAGGCAATATGGCACAATCAAAACCCAGATATCCTACTATAAGAAATCATGAACACTCCAACAGAAGAGATGCACAAGAAGGAGATCTTTATTATTTCTATAATATTTTTAATGGATAAGCATGATGAAATTGTTTGGGGAAGGAAGGTGAAGAAAGACTTAGTGATTAAAGAAAACAGTATGCTCAAGTGAAATATAAGCAACAGTATGATATATTCAGAAAATGATAAAATATTCAGAACTTCTCAGTTATAACACAATGCACAATGGATAGAAAAGCGTTGGAAAGATGAAACAGATAATCATAGAGTGGGGGTTTACTACAAAGAGGAAGCCAGGAAGAATGTTGAAGCTGTGATAGTGAAAGTAGTATCAGGTTATTGCAATAAATAAAAACAAACTGAATATATTGACAAAACCGAAGAATAATTGCAGTTATATTTTAAAAAACTGGAATGGAAAAAAGTAGAAAGAATAGTAGAAAATAATTAAAATTATGTTTAAGTATCAAACTAATATTTTCTTTAATTAAGATAGTGTTTATGAAGATAGATGTAAGAAACACAAGAAGAAAACATTCTAAACTTTTTATTTCCTTGATTTTGAAACATTTTAAACGTGTCAAGCACAAGGAAGCATGAAACTGATGATGCTTTGTAGATGCTAAATATAAACTGAACAAACTCTCAAATATTTTTTGAGATGCTTAAGATTTATGTAGCATTCATAATAGGAATATAGTACTGAAGTACAACAAATAAACCATTAAATAATCTTAAAATTAAAGAAATTCTGAAAGAATCTGAGTATTTATGCCTTTCTACTATTTCCCTACAACTCTCTACTACTGTGAATGGTAGAACTTAGCTTTGGTGAGCTAACTGTGCTCTTTGTAAGTCATGTCATAATTCAGAAGCTATGAAGAACATACATTGCATTTTTAGCCACACAGGCATTTTCTTATAAGACACTCTAGGGTCAATTTGGTAAACCCCAATAAAGAAAGGAGTATTAGGAGAGAGATCTAGAAATTATGTTCACAGTCCAGAAATTGGATTTAGTGATACTGGATGCAAAGCAGTTAAATACATATATATTATTGAGTCAAATTTGGAATCTGGCAACCTCAGGAATCTTTTAAGTCTTCAAAAAGAAAATGAGCTACTTAGACTGCTCTGTTAGAATAGCTTGTATAAACAGTGGTTTCTTTTTTTTCAGATTTTGTATTGGTATTTATTGAGCTCTACATTTTTTTCTGCTACCCATCCTGCCTCTCCCCTCCCCACTTCAATCCTCCCCCAAGGTCCCCATGCTCCCAATTTACTCAGGAGATCTTGTCTTTTTCTACTTTCTACTTCCCATGTAGATTATATCTATGTTAGTCTCTCATTGTTGTCTGAGTTCTCTGGGACTGTGGTTTGTAGGCTGACTTTCTTTGCTTTATGTTTAAAAACCACCTATGAGAGAGTACATGTGATAATTG
>LOJH01024203.1:275-19206 GCA_001685095.1 Ellobius talpinus | reverse complement strand
GAGGCAGGTGGAGCTCTGTGAATTTGAAGCCAGCCTGGTCTACAGAGTGAGTTCTAGGACATCCAAGGCTACACAGGGAAACCCTGTCTTAGAAAACCAAAAAAAAAGAAAGAAAGAAAGAAAAAAAAAGGAAGGAAGAAGGAAAGAAAGAAAGATAGAAAGGGTTCAGAGCCTCCTTACTAAAAAATGTAAAGCAGATCAGTGAGCGTGAAGTGTAGTGTCAGGAACGTGGAGTGTGTGAGACAGGGCAGAAGCCCACTCTCACTGCAGTGGCAGGAAGGGGAAGGCAGCAGACACTAGCAGTGAACTTGGGCCTGTGATAGCAGAGCCCCCTCACTGAATGATTTAGGAGAAATATCTGTTCCTCCATGTACTTCCATGTCCCTATCTTGCTGGTCATTTTAATCAGAAATGAAGCTCCCTAAGCCTCAGTTTCCTCTTTTGTAAACAGAGAAGGTTGGACTACCTGGTTTCTGAGACCTTCCGGTTCCAACATTTTATGATCAATGGTTAAAACTTCAATGACATTGTTCAGCCTTCTGTCCAGAGTGTGACCCACCAACTTTCATAAAAACAATCATCATTAGCCTATGCTAATTGGACAATAAAACCATCACATTTTTATAGCGTGAAACTTGGGACCTGCTGACATTAACACAATTGATGTGCCAAGTGGAAGTTCAGCATCACAGATAAAAATAGCTGACTGGGAACTCGGGAGTCTTACTCAAAGTGACACAGGCTCAGATGCCCTGTGATTGAAATAAGAACAGTTAACGGGAAACTGACCCACCTATAAGATAGTCTCATGGTTGGAAGAGCACAGGACAACCAACTTCAAAGTGGAGGATTCCTAGGATTGGGAATGATACAGAAAAAAAATTCAGAGGGGTGGCTTAATAGCTAAGTCACATTTCTGTCCCATTCACAGGCCATAGCCATCTCCAGATGAGGACCAAGCTGCCTAAGGCCAGTGAGCCTCAATCTTAGTGATCTCATTAGTCCTCTACTCCTTACATCTAGGATCGCGACTCATTTTTTTTATCTCTACTTTCTCCTAGAACTTGGTAGGATTCTGTTGATATTTTAGGCTTCCCTTTGAGATTTCCCCCTTTTTGTCACTCTGTTGAAAGTAAAATAGAAGCTATCTGATCTTATCGTCTACTAGATGTCAAGAGATGGCTGTCCTTTACTAAAGGAGAGGCAAGATGAGAACTTTTACTTGTTCTGACCTTATTACTGGTACCCAGGGAGTTTAAATCACTTGCCACAGTGATGTCATATGCTGATAGTTGGTGGAGTCAGGTTCAAGCCCAGGTCTGCTTGCTTCTGAAGGCCTTACTCTACCATCTAGACTCCTCTGGGGTAGGTCTGCCCTGGAGTCACAGAAAGAAGAATGAGAAAGTGATCTAGGAAGCTATCAGTGATAAGAGACTAAATGTAAGCAAGAGAAGGAGGAGACAGAGCTACAAAGTGAGTTTGGGTGGAACGCAAAAAGACAGTACCAAAAAACCAAACAAACCAAACCTAAGAGACAGGCAACTTGTTTAGAGGTCACAGAAATAAAAAGAATCAAATATATTGCGTATAAAAGCAGAGAGTTTGAAAAGCCAAATGGAGGATATTTGAGATAGAAGTGGCTTTTGGCACAAAGTACAGGAAGAGGAGTCCATTACAGTGCTGTAGGTGGCTGCACAGGAGGAGACCTTGAAGGTCAGCCATCCAGCTTCCATCATCCCGAGCCATCTATGCCAAGAAGATCTCCAGACCAGTGCAGAAACCAAGCTGGCAAGAGTTGCCTAGCATTAGATGTAGAGCCTCCATCACAGCTGCCTGGTTTAAAAATAAAGGATACGAGGCAGAACTGTAACCTACACCAGAGGCATCTTCTCCCATGGAGACAGCAAGCGTGCTGCTACAGGGTTTAAAATTCATCCCTCAAAAGTCAAATGATTTCATAGCATATTACAAGGAAGTTCTGTTTTTTAAGGAGCCTTGCTGTACAAAGGCATGGTCACATCCAACGCAGTTTCAGAAGAATTCTGTAGGTTTTTTTTTTCATTTCCAAAATTCAACTTAGCAATGAGTTTGCACTGTTTCTCACACATACTGCAGATTTGCAAGCATGCAACCCTAGGGCACACAGCATGCAACTGCCTTGTGGTAATCGTCCTGTGCAATTGGCCGTGTTTTTCTCAGTTCCACAAAGGAGGAATTATTCTTGATACTGTGATATTCATAGTTGGAAATAGTCCAGAAGAATGTTAGGAAGTTAAATAAAGATATGATGGCTTATAAAGCTCATATCTATTAACACTTCTGTTGGAAGACACGACACGGTGTTATGTGCATATTCTAGACGCTTGATTAGCAATACATAACAGTATTAATATTCTAATGTGGGATAAGATCATCTTCCCAGGCACACACTAAGCAAAACCCCTAGTATGTAAAACACACCAATGAAGGCCGCAGGCTTCTCATAGTAGGAAGACTGAACCTGGCTTTAGTTCCTACGCATGGTGCGGTATTGCTTTCACCTAACTTCTCCATGCCTCATGTTCTTCCTCTATAACTCTGTCTCGGCCTGTTTCCCAGGAGTCACCCACTTGCACTTCTTCCTCCTTGGAGACTCACCCTTACCTGTCTCCTTCCTGTCACCCTCTTCTGCACCTGCCACCTTCTGTGCCATGCTCATCTTTTCTTGCCTCTCTTCTCACATGGTTCCTGTTGCACTTCAGATCTCAGTTCAGTCATCATTTCCTCAGAGAAGCTTCAATGGGCAGCTTCAATCCAGAAAACACCAGATCGCAGCTTTCCTTTATAGATCACAGTTCGCCATATTGAGCACGGATGCAAACTTATTTGCATTTGTGTACTGCTCTTTTATTTTTATTTGCCTCCTTCACAGGACGATAACCCCCCAAGAAGAGACTGCGTCTGCTCATTCTCACCACTGTACTCCAGGAATTACAACAAAGTGGGCATTTTATCCACGTACGATGAGTGAAGTTGATAGAAATTGGGAAGACAGTAACACGATGGTGAGGACAGAATGGCTCACGGCCACCGGCACAGCCTCCTCTCTGTAATGCAGTGCATGGCCTTAGTTACAGCCATACATATATGGCTCAAATTATAAACACTGACTTCCAAAATATTTCCCTTGCCAGCTGCCCTCTGCCCACCACTGCCCTCCCAGCCAGCATGTCCCCTGAACTGTACTCTTCATGCACAGGTGATTGACAGCCTCCAGGCTTCTCTGCTGCTTTCTTTCTGTGCCACAGAGAGCATCTGCCCTGCTTCCCACTTAGTCTCTTTCCTCCAGGATCTAGTGCAGCAAACTTTAAACTGTTTTCTTTATAAAATTAACCATGTTTAAGTATCTTAAAAAAATAAAAAACAACTGTTTTCCTACCCCCCCTTTTTTTGCCTTTTTGCTTCTCATCATTCTTTGGTCTTTCTATTTACTTTCTCTTTCTGGTCATTCTATTTATCAACTAAAATAGATCTAAATAGTGACTGAAAAAGAAATAGAGATGGATACACACAAGAGCACTGTTCGAGTGATCTGTCTGAACCAGCGAGAAGGAAGATAGAATTAGACGCGGTACAGAAACAGAGCCAGCAGCCTGCAAAGTCCTTGAACATACCTAATGGCCTTCTTTCTCCACATACCCCCCAAGACTACCCCATCAACATTCCCTCATCAATCTAGTTCTGCAAGAGGTACTCAGGGTTAATGCACGAGTGACAGAGCTGATAGATCCAAGTCTTGGATGCAATGTTTAATTGTGTGTAGGCAGCAATGCTGTGTGTCATTCCTTTCATCCTAGATGCACAACACTTTAGCTATGAACACTGCTGATCATAAAATTACAAACCAGATTTATCATGTTTTCTATCAAAAGTCAGGAATTCTGAGCTCTGTTGTAACTTTAACTCTCTTTTTCAAGAAGTTGGAACCAACCTAGGAGTCTCAGAGAAGGTTCACTGGAGGAAAGGTCAACCTTTAAAAGAGTTGCTAATGACCTGGAAGACTCAAGCCTTTAGTATAGGATCTGTCCGGAGCTCCCTAATATTTGTCCTATGACCCACACTGAGTAAGGTTCCCGTGATGTTGCAGCCGCAGTCACAAGCAGAAGCAATACGACCCAAGAGACCTTCTCCACCACCTGGGGGTGTTATGCTTGGGTTCTCTATCTACCTGTGTCTCCGGAAGGCTGAGGCTCTCCCCTCCCTCACTGTAGCTCCTCATCACTCAGTCCTCCAAGGGGCCTGCAGTCAGACAGAAAAAACAGTCCCAACAGAGGCAACTGCAGCTGTAGCACCGACCTTTTATTGAGCATCTTGGAGCATGTGCTACACCATTTGCAAGATAGGCACACCGCTCACAAGCAAGAAACACCATCTCCACAGAGAGGTGAGGAGACTCAAATGAGATGACAGAGTCTATGTTGTTAGCTGCTTTTTCTTCTAAACTCCTGGGTGTCTTAGACCTTGATATGTGTCTGGATTTCTCACCTAAGGGGCTGCTAAGGCCCAAAGGACGAGTGTGAGATGCATATGGAAGGAAAACCAAAATTAAGTTCAAAGAAAAAAAATAGCATCTAGAAGGAAGAAGAAGAAAAAGAACATAAAAATGGCCTGGAGGTGGGAAGTCAGGAAACGGAGAACACAGAAATCTCCAGGAGAAAGAATTAGGAAGAGAGAGGGGTATTGAAGAAGATTGGTGCTTTGTAATGCACACCTCAACATCACACGTCAGGGCAATGGGAAACCCCAAAGAAATGAGCCTTCCAGACCCTCCAGGAAGGGGACAGCTACTCGCAGAGCCTTCAGGCTGACAACTTCATGCAGCAGGTGGAGCTCTGAGCTGTTATATAAATGAACCAAGACCAATCTTAAATGCACCAGATAGATTTGCTTGTTAAGGGGTCCCTGAGAGGAACGAAGGGATTCAAGATGACTGAATAACCAGCCACCCCAACTGTCCTGTCTGCAAGCTGGTTCTCATGAAGCATGTCGTCTAGAAGTGGGACAGCCCCGTTGACCCTGACTGATATCTTATCAGCACACCCCAGATTCTGATGAGCAGCGAACCACTCATTATTGTCACTGATGGCTGTGGTGTCCTATTTGCAGCAGCCTCTGGGGAGGAAGAGCCACAGTCTTCTTCAGAAACTCATTTCAAGTCCTAAACTTCTTCTAGCCCGAGATTCCTCCTTTGTCCTCGATCGCATCCTCCTCACTGAAGATGAGAAAAGGTCCCCCACCCCTAATGTCCCCATGTGGGATGTAAACCCATTGTGACTTCATATTCTGTCTCTTTTTTTCCTGCCTAGATGTCCCCAGATCTTTTCTCTGAGAGTGGAGAGCTTCCAGCCAGAGAACAAAGCGCTGTACTGAGAATGACCTCAGCAGACTCCTGGATGGGGTCCCAGCCCTATCTTTTATCAGAGTCCCGTTGGCCTACTGACCTGACCACCCTGAGCCACACTCGAAACAGTATGCATAAGGAAGACAGGAGTACTGGCGACCACCTTGGCAGTTCTCAAGATTAAAGAAAATTGTGCACAAGCTAAATATCCTTCATCTGAAATGCTTGGGAGCAGAAATAGTTCATGTCGCATTTGTATGAGAGAGGGGAAGCAGGGAGAGATATCTGGATTATTTGCATAAATATAATGACATATCTTCAAAATTCACTTATATCTCCTCTTACCTTATGTGTATAATCCTAAGACATTTGTTTTTTTATCATTTTTTAAAGATAGTTTTGCTCATGTAGCAAATTTTTATGGTATAGTTTTTCCACCTGTGGCATCATGCTAGCACCAAGAAAGTTTTGGATTTGGGAGCATTTTGGGTCTCAGATTTTCAGGTTACAAATTGCCAGCCAGCATTTATTTATCTATCATCTGTCTGTCTGTCTGTCTGTCTGTCTCTCTCTCTCTCTCTCTCTCTCTCTATCTATCTATCTATCTGAGACAGAGTTTCTTTGTGTATCTTCTACTGTCCTGGAACTCACTATGTAGACCAGGCAGGCCTTGAACTCACAGAGATCCTCTTGTCTCTGTCTTCTGAGTGCTGGGATTGAGGCATGCACCACCACAGCTGATTGTTAACCTTTGTGTGACACCTGGCCCATATTTGCGACTACCACTTGACAGTTCTTGCCCTCTATACACTATAGCAATGTCCTTTGTGTGGTTAAATTTAAATCATGTTGACAAAAATCCACTGTGACCCACAACACTAAGCACAGTATGATTCAGGAAATGATAATGCCGTATCCGACATGGTTGTCTCCGTGAAGTACTTAGAGATAACCTGGCAGGAACACACTGGCTTATGCACACACACCTTGCCATATCTCTGCAGCAGCGTGACCAGCCAAGCTGTGCAAAGAAAGGAAGCAGGTCCCAAACCAAGGGCCTTCCCTCCAGGCCTCTGAGATCGTGTGAAGTCTCTGGATGATGCCCAGGAAAGTTTTCCTGGAAGGTGGTTAGATTACTTAAGGAAGAATAAGATGTATGGTGAGGCAGGGGAGGAGGAGGGGCCTAAGGTTGCCTGGCCACACCCCCTGTTCTGACCCCTGGACTGCACATGTATTCTAATCATCCCTTTCTCTTTTAGGAAACACCGCAAAGTGTTGTTCCTGGACACTGTCCTGTGTCCTCCCAGTAGCCCCCATCCAAGACTGAAGAACCCTATTTTCCAGTTCTCCCACCTCTCTGGAGCTAACTGTGCTTGGGTGAAGAAGCTCAATTCATCCAAGCCTGAGCATCCCTTCCCCCGAGCCACTGACAAGCTCTGTTTAAAGCCTTGGCTCTGTTGCCTCAAGTCAGAGTAACTGTGCAGAGTCACCCGGGAGGACCCTGCAGGCCCGCCCTCCATTGCTGCTCAGCCTCTCTCTCTCTTCCTATCCCCGCCCCCTTCCCTTCTCCCACAGGTACCACCCAGAAACACTCCACAAGAAACGTTTGCACTTTGGACACAGCAAAGCTTACGGAGGGAGGTTAAGAAACTTTTCCTACACTACACAGCTTCGAAGTGACAGGGTTCAGACCCGGGCTCCCACGATAATAGCATCATTATTTCGGTGCACAGGGTGAAAGCCCCATTATTCTTAGCAACCACCTGAAATCTAAAGCTCTCCAAAGAGAAGAATGTGTGCTTTAGGGCAGTAAAAACCCAAATAAGGCCAAGTCTTGTACTTGAGCGTGGAGTGGGTACCCACACAGGTTTTCCTGTAGAACTGTCAAGTGTAGGAGGACCCAGCTGGACAGCCTACAGCAGAAGTTCAAGGACTAAGTCTCCAGAGTGCCCCACCGCTCCCTACTCATGTGACTTTGAATAACCAACTCAACACCTCTGCCTCAGCTGCAGTTTCCTCATTCTGAAAATGGAAAGGATGGTTCTGCTTCAAAATTGCTTAGAAATGAAAAGGCATGGTAAATATTTTTAAAGACTATTTTAGAGGGCACGAATGGGTTTAGTTCAATGGGAATACAGAATTTGGAGAAATCACATAAAATGCAGCTTGCCCAGAATCACAAGGCCAGTTCCACCAGCTTCTCAGTTTGGCTTCCTAGATGGGCAATGCTGCCAAGAGCGCAAGGAACAGCATGGGTCTCTGACATGTACAGAGGACTGGGCATCAGAGACCTAAGTCACAGCTGCTGTTTCTCAAAGCTGAGCACTGATTTCACAAGCAGCTTCCTCTCTCTGGGTATGGGATCCTGTTGATTGAGATGGGGAGGTTGTGTTAGTTGCGCCTTCTCGAGTGTATAAAATCTATGGTACCTGGTGCTGTCTAGAGACAGTGTTCCTCTTCTAACCCACTGGTTCTTGTAATATTGAGTTGCAAGTGTCACCCCAGCCCCTGACCTGGGAATTATCCTGGTCTGGACTCCAATTCCCAGCCTGCCAAGTGCTTAGACTCCAATTCCCAGCCTGCCAAGTGCTTAGACTCCAATTCCCAGCCTGCCAAGTGCTTAGACTCCAATTCCCAGCCTGCCAAACGCTTAGACTCCAGCTTCCAGCCTGCCAAGCCCTGACCCCTCCCTAGGGGTCAGGTTCAATCCCAGCACCCATATGACTTCTCACAGCTGTCTGTAACTTTAATTTTCGGGAATCTGAAGCCTCTGTGGACACCAAATACACAAATGGTACATGGACTCACATACAGGCAAAACACCCATGTACGTAAAAATAAAGATTTTAAAATGGATCATTAGAAAAAAAGAACAATAAGGATGGCAAGAAAGTCTGCCTTGCATACACTTGATTACCTAGAGTTACTGGTGTCCTTAGGTGACAATAAGCGATCACTGGTGACTCTTTTGCATCACAAGGGCTGCTCACCTGAAAATCAGGCCCCACCAGGAAGGTCTGATGACAGAAAACCAAACGAATCCCACATGCCAGCTGACCTTGCATTTCTATCAATGTATTCAGCTATCTGTGTTCTACAGTAAGTCAAACACAATTAAGGAGGAACGCGTGCGGAGGGGGCTGTGGCAAGAAGAGCTGAATGAAGGCACAGCAAAGCTAAATAGGCTGGGAAGTGGGGGAAAGGGAGGGGAGAGGAGAAGAGGGAGGGGAAACAGGTCAGGATGTAAAATAAATGAAAAATTAATTAATAATAATAGAGGTACATAGACCAGTTATTTGTTAATTTACAAGGCTGAAGACTAGGGTTGGGGCTTCAGTGTAGCGATAGAGAATTTATCTTACATGTACAAAGTTCAGCACTGAAAATAAAACAGTTAATGACGAACACATTCTGCCCAGGCCAAGCCCTGCCACCTCAACTACCATGTAGTTTGGCACACGGGACAACAGGAATAGAAGCAGATGTGACTGTCATCTTGGAAGGGCATTCAGTGCACTCTTATTGTAAAAGAATGAGCATGAGTTTGCAGGCCGGGGGATGTTTCCACAGCAAAATCTCATTGGCAACATGCTGCGGTTTACAGGGATTGTTTTCACTTGGAAGGGGCTTTTGTTGTGGTGGGGAGACACACAGAGCATTATAATGCTGGAGAGAACTGGGAGAGCCTTAATTTTGTTTATCCCTCACTTACTTGTCCTTGTTAAGTACGTGTTACACGCTACTCACTTGACAGCCAACCAAAACTGTGCAAATCCCCTCGTGTCGTTACAAATAAGGAAAACAAGTAGAAAACGATGGTGATGCTGAGCACAATAAACCAGAGTCACAAAGACAAAGTTTGCGTGTTTTCTCTCATATGCAGAACCTTGATTTTTTTTAAGACACATGAAAGTAGAATTATTTAAGGAAATAAAGGGGACCAGTAGGGTTGAGGGTAGGTTATGGGTGGGGGCAGAGAAGACAATGGGAAGGCGTATAATCAAAGGGCGTCGTGTGTGTGTGTGTGTGTGTGTGTGTGTGTGTGTGTGTAAACGTCATGATGAACTCCCTAATTTTGTGTAGCAAATACACACTAAAACAAGCAAAGGCTTGTATATATCCACTCTGCAATATTAAAAGGGAAAAAGAAAATGATAATAAGTAACTTTTGTCATCAACTTCTAAAGCACCTTTGGTGTAGGCCTTACAATCATAGGAGCTCTGGGCATTCGGTATCATCCATGCTGCTCCTGCTGCCGGCAGCAGAGCCCTGAGCCACTGCCAAAACAACCCGGTCAGATACAGAAGCCCAAAGGTATTGTTGGTGTCGGGTCTAACTTTGTAGTTTAGAAATGCCAATAGGATGTAGTGATATTTCATTTGCATTTTAGTAAATAAAGCCTGCTTGAAGATCAGAGTTTAGTAAAACAGCCCCACTAGTAAGCCTTACAGCCCAGGCAATGGTGACACACACCTTTAGTCACAATAACCACACTAGTTTGCCATAGAAACCGGGCAGTGCATGCCCTTAGTCCCAGTCCTAGAAAGGAATATAAGACAGGAGGAGACAGCTCTCAGACACAGTCTCATTCTGAGATTCCTGGAGGGCAGGATTGCCATTTCGGACTAAGAGCTAAGAGCCAGGGACTAACTGTTTTGCTTTTCTGACCTTCAGGTTGAACCTTAATTTCTGTCTCTGGGTTTTTATTAATCGTGCTACAAGGAGACAACTCACGTGCCATTGACTGGAGTACTGTGTTGAGACTTGGTCTAGGGCCCATCTGGTTCTATGGGGAAGAGTGTGGGCTATGGGAGGCATTGCTCAGCTTCCTGGTTTCTTCCTCTTAAAAGCTGCTGCACTCAGGACCCTTCTGGTCAAGCAACCAGAAGGGCTCCTAAGAATGCGGTCTCTTTTTTTTTTTCAGGCGTAGCCCAGCTGAAGTACTGAAGGCTCATTTCAGCAGAGCCAGCCAAGGGAGCAACTCCTGCTCTCCCGGCAGACAGCGGATGTCAGGTGTGGAGTAGGCAAAGCAAATGAAGGAAGCAGTGGTGAGCATGGGGGCCTTGAGGCCACCGAGTTTGGGGTAGTCTTGTCCCATGGATCCCTTCTCCTAGGCATAGGAGAGCCGGTCCCTGACACTGGGCTGTGGCTCACCGCAGAAGTTGCAGTTCCCTGTAAATTGGCTCCAGGGACAGCTGCACTCAGCGCCTCACGTCTGGGTAATTAGCCAGCAGTTGTTCCTGCTTTGTGGAACATGGACCCCGCAGCCCTGGGAGGTCCTGTGGGGACCTTTTCAGTCTGATTGGCAGACAATTGGCAGGCAGGCACAGCTTCTGCAATGCTTGACTGAGGGGATGGAGGATAATCCAATTTATTCTTCCTACCTGAAATTGCACTTGCCATGTCCCTCGGTGCTCCCTTGGGGCACTCCCTAGTATAACTGTAGCTATCCATGCCGAGCATAGACCATGCTATTCCTCCGAGGTGGCTCAGCTCAACCATGCTGTCCATTGCTATATGAGAATTTGGATCAAATCCTAAAACCTTAGAACTTAAATCCTAGTATGTCTGGAGGAAGTTTTAGCTCTATTGAGGACAATCTCACCATTATGCAAAGAGGACACTCACTGTTGTCATACTCAAGGACACCCAGCTTGCCAGGATGAGACACAGATCCTCCCACACTGCTGATCAAATCCCATCCACTGCTGATTCTTTCCCAAATCCTGCCAGATGTTCAATCCTTGACAATCTGGATCCACGTCGTCTCCTTGGATAAGGCTTTTCTCACTATTTAAGTAGCCACATCTGTGCCTTCAATGCTTTTGGTTTCCATAGCATCTTATTTTAGGTATTCAAAGAGCCATCAGATGCAAACTGAAAGAATCCTGTTGCTGTCTCTCCCCCCCCCCAACCTATCTAATCGTGGTTCTCTTGGCTGGATCCTTTTACATTTACATCTTTTACATCTTTTGGGGACGTTAAATGGAACATGTTTCCCAGCTCATGGATCATAGGGGAAATAGGCGCAAGTTAGATATGAAGATAAACAGGCCGCCATCAAACTGGCTGTGGACAAGAGTGTGTGGTGATCCTTCATCTATCTTCCTCAGTTTTCTATTCTCAGGAACCATAATCCTTTCCCCTAGGGCTTGTTCAATCCACTTTCAAGGGTACTAGGATTTTGTTCTTCCCAAGGGTCAAGAGTACTTTGCTTTTCTCTGAAATTCACCTACAAAGGCTAATTTATGGTGCCTTTTCTTAGCTCTGTGAACCGAACAAGCGTCTCCAGGTTGCTGCATCCAGCATGACCAGGGAACCAGGCTAGGGCTAGCGAGGAAATGAAGAAAGGACAGACACACAGGCACACAGACAGACATACAGGCACACACACCGAAAATCTGGAGTCCGGTGGGCTGTGTGTACTCTGGAGGAGTGTGGCACCAGTTACTGCAGCAAGCTGGAACTTTAGCATCTTTATTATGTACAGCACAGGCAGCAGACTTGGAGGGGGTGAGCTAGTCTTGGTAGGAGGTCTCTGGAAGTGAGCAGGTTTGGGCTTTAAACATCCAGGAGGAGGAAGCTGTTGCCAACTCCTGCATACACTGCCAAATTTACACTTAGACCAGAGGAAGACTTTGCCAGTTTCGCATGGGTCGGAGGCCTTGGTCCTTGACATCGCTGTGCCCATGTCAACAATACACATTCACTTATAACTTCATCCACTCAAGGCTTCCTCAGCCTCCCACATTGGGTCTCAGTGCTCAGCAGATAATCATCAGACACACACCTGGCTGATGGCCCTCGAGGCCATACTTTATCATACCCAGAGTAGCCCTGGATGAGAACTGAGCCAACACTGCTGTGTTCCACCAGCAATGTCGCCATCACCCTTATGTCTATCAACAATCTAGGCATTCAGAAACCCTAAGACTATGGAAGCCAGTTTCTGACATCAAAGTCTCCTTCTTGCTCCAGCTGAAACGCCGCTCTTGCTTCCTCTTCAAATCCCTCCTCTCTTGTTACACTTATTCACGTTTTCCTCACTCCTTCTAAATGCTGTCTAGAAAAGAAGGGAGTTGATCTAGATGGCAGCATGTCCTGTTAATCCACTGTCTATTTGGTCAGTCAATTTCTGTTTTTTTATTTCCTTTCTAGGATATGAAAAGGCATGGCTGGCACTATTGCTGCTTAATGAATGAACCCTGCACACTGAAGTGAATGGTAGAATGCTGTAGAATGGGATTGACTCGTTTAGAACCCAGGCTATGGACCTGCATAAAGATGGATGTTACAGCTGAGGTAGAGCTACTGACACAGTCAGGGGGTTCTAAGTCATCTACGGAGAGGCGGTGCACAGCAGTTCCGGGGAAGTCACAGACGCTCACCTCTGAGATAATTTTTCAGACCCTTCCTTCCTCTGGAGTCCCACCCCAGCGTCAGCGGATAAGTAGACTCTCAAAGCCACCAAGTGGCCTCCTCAAGGTCGCACATCTAGGATATTAGCAGGTGAGACTTGAAGAAATGCCTGCTGCCCTCTGGGCACTAGCTCTTTCCAGATGCCACATGTGCCCATCAGGCAGCAAGCTGAGGTCTCCCCTCCCTTGTCCATTTGCCAGAACCAATCAATGGCCATATTAAGTGGCACTCATTCAAGTTTCCCGGAACAGAACCCAGGAATAGAAAAGGGAAAGGTGGTACACGCCGGAGGGTGGGAGCAGCACTCTGAGTGACACCCATCCAGCACGCAATTGCAGGCACAGACAGCCAACTGGATGGCACAGGTGGCTGGTGTCTCCTCAGAAAGAGGAGCCACCAAGTGTGCGGGGAAGGGGGATGGGGTGGTGGGGGGAAGAGAGGGAGGAGAATTTAACTCCAAGAGAAGAGGGCATGGCAAGTCCCACTGCCCCTCCTTCTTTGCCAGGGCAACCCAGGATGTCAGACAACACTGTGGCTGCCTCATTATTGGGCTGCTCTGCCATTGTCCTAGGGACAATAGCTTCCGGCCCTGGCTTTGTGTGGGGCTGCCAGCCAAAGTTATTAACCACAGGAGCTGCCTTGGAGGGACGTCCAAGAGAGGGGTGAAAGGTCACCTGAAGCAGCTAGGGGAGCGGAAGTGGGAGGGAAAGGCATCACAAAGGAAAAGGATGAGCTTCTGTCCCCTGTCTCCTCCCTCCAGGACTCTTAAACAGAACTTGGCCAGAGGGAGGCTCGGGTGGGGAGGGGGGCTCAGAGGAAGTACCTGGAACATAGAGGAGGCTGGCATGCGGGGCCATCTTTGAGAGCCCTGGGAGCTGTGGGATGCTCAGGTTCAGGGGATACAGGCCATAGGTGGACAGGACTGAACTGGGCAACAGGAAAAGGGGGAGAAAGCAGAGACGGGGCCTGGGGCTCTTCAACTCACACCGTGCTCTACCCTCAGAGAGGCCAACTAGGTAGACCAGAGCGTTCCAGTTCTGAGAGAATGGGCTGCCACTCTTCACACGGCTGCCCAGGCTAGCCTGGTAGCGTTACGGGCAGGGCGTGATAATACCTGGTGGATACCTGCCTGCATGAATGGCCGTGAACACCAGCCATAGACAGCTGCAGACGTTTCGTTCCTCATACAATGGTGCCTGCTTTTAGTAGGCAGGAGAAACCACCACTGACTCAGGGCTCTGACCTGCCAAGGGCCCAGACCCAGCCAAAGTTCCCACTGAAACTTGGGGTTAGCACACGTCCTGCTCTTGAGAAAATCTAGGCCACTGACATTGGGCTGGAGCCTCCATCCTTGCCCTAGACTCCCCAGTTTCTCTGAGTTCCAAAGCTGGGTAATACCAGGAGATCTAAGCACCTTCAGCTGCCCAAATGCCTGGCACTGGGGAAGATAGCTTTGCCCTGCCTCTCACACGAAAGAAAAGCAGGGGTCACTGTTCCCAGAGTGGTCACTATCACACCCAGCTCTGCCAGCCCAGCGCGAGATGCTCAAACAGAGTTCCCTACCCAGAACAGGGCTGGGAGGCCCTGAGACCTGAGGAGGCTCCCAGTTTCAGAAGTCAGGCACCTACATCACAGTTGCTTCTCCAGCCACTGTACAAGGACAGCAGGAGATGGGGTGGGAGTCAAGGTTATAAAAGATTTGATAGGATTGTCTATAAGTTTGAGAACACAGCATATTGACAGAAGAGTGTGAGCGATTCCATTCAACTTCTGTTTAAGGTGGCACAATTTTATCTCTAACTCCTTGCACATCACCCGGACTCCAGATTTCTACCTGATGTCTTCCCTCCACTCCCTGAGTCTCCAGTGCCAGACAAACACGGCATTCTCTACCTATCTGCTCCACCACAGAAGTCTAGTTCTGACCACCCTAGATGTCCCTGCCTTCACCCCACTATCCCAAACCATTTCCAAACCCCTGTCCCCCAACAAGCTTGCCTGCTCTCTTTGACATCTCTCCCCGACCTCCTGTTAGATCCCGTGCCTGGGAAAGCCCAGGACTGTGCCAACACAGCTAGCTGGTCCTGGGAGTACTACCTGGGATGGGAGGCCTTCATTTTTAACAAATTCATAATGATGATAGATCCCCCCATAGTATCACTGTCATACGATTGCTTATATTAATTTAGAACATCCTTATTGTCCAAAATAAAGGACACCAGCCACCTGCCCTCTACTCTAAATTCTCTCCTGAAATCTCCAAATACCTCAGCCCTGGCCCAAACTGCAGCAAGGAATGCAATGGGTGTTGTTCTCTTTTCCACATGTTCCAGCCTTTTAGCATTCCAAGTCCACAGGCACGCGTGTTTCACAAGGTGAGCTGTGCATGGGGAAAGGGCTTGGCTTGGGGACCTTGGACTACCAAGCTGCTCCAGGCCGGCTCCCACCCTGTACTCACTAACACCTAAGAGGTCCAAACTACGCAGACTTCGACAACGAATGAAAATACAAGCCCTACCCCACCCCAGAAGTGGGCAGAGAGAGTGGGAAGCGAATAAAATCCTAAAAATAAAATCAAGCAGCACACACTTTCTTTCTCATTAGTAGGAACCTGTGAGATGAAGCACACCATGTTATTAGGCATTCTCTTGAGTCAGTAAACACAGGCTGAATAAATTTATAAATATCAGCATTAAGTGAGATTTAACAGGGAGCTGTTTATCTTTTGCCTGTCAGGCAGGAGGTGACACTCTCCGTGAATCACTCACCAGCTGTGCAGTCTGCACCCGCCTGTCCAGGTAGGAGACAGCTGCAGCTGGGGATGGCGGGAGGGCTGCACCTCAGAGAAGCTGTCACCTTAGTGAGTTCAGAGTAGGCTCTGTGAGGAGGATTCTCAGGGACACACATCCTGGGGCTGCGTCCCAGTTCCTCTAGCCACAACAGATGACTGGGTGGCTTTGCTGTGTAACATCTCTAAGCTAAAGAATATCTATATGGGGCTGAAGAGATGGCTCAGAGGTTAAGAGCACTGGCTGCTCTTCCAGAGGTCCTGAGTTCAATTCCCAGCAACCACATGGTGACATACAACTATCTATAATAAGATCTGGTACCCTCTTCTGGTGTGCAAGCATACATGCAGGCAGAACACTGTATACGTAATAAATAAATAATTTTTTAAAAAAAGAATATTTATATGGCCTGAACAATCCCACTAACACTTATAGTGAAATCTAATATCCATCGTGAGGGTTTAAGAGGCGTAACTGAGGAGAGCCGGTATAAGGTGATTCGGTCATGAGATCTTGTACACAGTTTACCCCATTTGAAAATCAGCGGGCTGTTGGGTTATCTCCCCAACAGTGGAGTTGTACAGGCCAGTTTGGTTCTATCTTCTGTGTGTTCCCCTCTCACCATATGATGCCCTGTGCCTCTTTAAGAATCCAGAGTCTCACCAGCAAAATGAGGTCCCATGACCTTGGATTTTTCCAGATTCTATGACTATGAACCAAAGAAACATTTTTCATAAATTAATGTCTACGGCATTTAGTTATAGCTACCGAAGATGTCTCAACTGAAACCTTTCAATGGCAGCATTATAAAATAGGTGTTTACTCATAAAACTGTGGAGAACACCCAAAGTTATTGTTTTTCAAGAGACAGACACATAACAGGTCCATGAACAAAGAGTTCACTTAATGTGGTTGTGAGGCTCTGCCATCCTTGATGGAGCAGTACAGGACCAGGTGAAGGGGCAAAACATGAGACAGCCACGAAGGACAGAGGCCCCAGTGGCTTCTCTAGGAACAAGTGTGGGATGTTTCATGGATGATTCTAGCTTCTAGGCCTCCATTTTCTCCTATTCTATCCTTGAAGTCCCTCTGAGACCAAGGCCTATGCAATGATTGCCATGTGAATCTACATGCAATAATATTAAGCTCTGGTAAGGGACAGCACAGCCAAGGATTGAGGCTAAGAACCTAGGGTCTGTGGTCCTTTTGTGATACTTATATCCCGTTTCTCTTTTACTTAGATTCTAGTGCAAGCTGGAGCAATGTGTGGGTTCCTAAAACCTTCCCAACTGTAAGCTTGTGCTTACATGGACTTCAGACATGTCTGGCATTTCCCCTACAACCCAAACATACAAAATTAAATCTTCATCTCTGGTTTGTCTTGCAGTATATAAACTGCTAAGCAAAATAGGGCATAGCAACCCCCTCCTGCCCCTTGCAGGGCTTCTGAATGTGGAGCAACATCAACTTTCAGATTTATATAAAGGGTTAGACTCTTACAATATCCATGCAGAGTCCAGGAGAAAGGAGTATATTCTTGGTCTTTATAGAATGCAAGAGATGCCCACAGGCTGTTTCTCACTATAGGGCAACTGTTCAATACCACTTCTTACCTCCTTCTGATGAGGCTTCCATGCCCCCAAGGATGCACCCCAGAAAATCTCTGAGAGGCTTTGATGTCAAGCAGCATTTCCACAGAGCAGTTGGGGGATGATACAAGACAGTCATGTATAGGAATGTAACCTGTACCATGACCACACTGTAGGCTGGGAGTCATAACGCTCTCTATCCCTTCTGGGAATGGCCAATCTGAATCAGACTCTGCCATTTCTAATAATAAACAAAAATAGGTATCATGTATCTCAAAGCACCTGCTCCTTCATTGCTAAAGGAGGTCATCTCTACAATCCACTCTAGTCCTGAATTCTACATATCATCATGGTTATGTTGTCTTAGATGAACAGGGAATGAAGGTTCTAGGAACTGAGCTGCAGAGATATAAGAACAACTGTTTATATATTTGGGTGCAAGTGCATTAGGTGTCATGGCTGAGATAAGCACCTAAGAAAACTCCATCATGGACTCCCACAAGAGCAGGCCTAAGCCAGTGACCTCCACTGAAGCAGGCCCAAGACAGCAACCTCTATAGGAGCAGGCCTGAACCAGCAACCTCTGTGGAAGCAGGCCTGAGCCAGTGACCTCAGGAGAAGCAGGTACAAGGGAGTAACCTCTGAGGGAGCAGGCCTGAACCAGTGACTCTGTGGGATGGGACCCAAACCAGCAACCTCCACAGGAGCAGACCCAAGCCTGTGACTTCCACAGAACCATGCCCAGGAAAAGAGATCTCCGTAGGAGCAGACCAGAGCCAGGGACATCCATAGGAGGGGGCCCGGTCCGGCAATCTCCACCAGAGCAGGCCCAAGGCAGTGATCTCCATGGGACCAGGCCCAAGAAAATTGGCCAAGCCAGGGACATCTGCAGGAGCAGGCCCAAGACAAGGACACCTACGGGAGCAGGTCCAAGCCAACACATCTGTCCAAGCAGGCCCAAGCCAGTGACCTCCACAGGAGCAGGTATAAGGGAGCAGGCCTGAACCAACGACCTCTGCAGGACTGGCCCAGGAAAAGCAACCAGCATCCTCCTCTGGAGCAGGTCCGAGCCAACAACCTCTACAGGAGCAGGCCCAAGCTAATCACCTTCGTGGGACGGGGCTTGAGCTAGCGACCTCTGCGGAAACAGACCCAAGCAAGTGACCTCTGTGGATGCAGGCCCAAATAACCTCCAGGATTGCAGAGTGACCTCCAGGAGCACTGAGTGACCTCCGGGAATGCTGAGTGACCTCCAGGGTGCCTGGAACTGTGGCCCGGACTCCACCACGAGGAGCAACCATCTGAGTCTTAGATCACTGGCACCTGGAGAGACATGACCCAAACTACACCAATCAGAGGAAAAGATGGGTACACAAGGTAAAAACACACTCAACACCACAAAGAGCAACACAACACCAACAAAAACTAGTGACTCTAAAACAGCAAGACTTGAACACCCCAATACAGATGAAGCAGAAGAAAATGACCTAAAAAATAACTTTAGGAGAATGTTTGAGTTCCTTAAAGAGGAATTGAAAAATTCTCTCAAAGAAATGGAGGGAAAAATAGGCAAAAAATTTGAAGAAATTAACAAATCCCTTAAAGAAAACCAAGAAAAAGCAATCAAATGCATGAAAGAAACAATTCAAGACTTGAAAACCAAGATAGAGACAATAAAGAAAACACAAACTGAGGGAATTCTGGAAAAGGAAAATATGGGAAAATGATCAGGAACCACAAATGCAAGCATAAA
>LOJH01024202.1:0-19207 GCA_001685095.1 Ellobius talpinus | reverse complement strand
TCTGTTCTATCTACTCCACCCACCTAAGGGCTGGCCTATCAAAAGGCCAAGGCACATGCTGTCTGTCTTAAAGGCATTTACTAGCCAGTATCTTACAGGTGGCTTTGATTACTGCCTGAGGGCTGAAAAGGAGAACATGGGGCTCCCCAGATGAGCCAAGTGGGGCAAGGCTCCAACGTCATCCAAACCTCACTGAACAACTGTGTCTTCCCAAAGAATCTGCGAAACCAAGGCAAACCAAAAGAACAAGCAGGGGGGAAAGATCATGAAGTTTCCAAACTTCATGAGTACAAGCCCGAGTCCCCTTGTACCCCTGTGTGTGTAAAGAACAAAGATCCACCTCTGTGGGGTGGAGCTGAGAAGGCTGGGTTCATCAATAAGATATTCTCCAATTGGTCTGACATCATTCGAGCTTCTTCATCCCTTTCTTAGAGTGCCCCAGAGGAATGAGCCTACATTCTGCCACCTACCAAGATCACCTGCAACTGCCCTTTCTAAAACGTTTTAAAAAATGAAACACACTGTGTTTCAAAGCCATTCTTTATTCAGCTAAATCTTGGCTAATTTATTTATTTCAAGCGGGTTTCATGTAACCCAGGCTGACTATGCTGTTCAGTCTATGACTATGACCTGGACTTTCTGATCTTACTGCTGGAATGGTAGACAAGTGGCTTGTCCACAGGGTCCAAAGCCAACACTGGTACGGATAGGAAGCCCTCCAAACCTGTGAAGGTGGAGCTGAATGGAGACTTCTAACACAAAATGTTGTCTCCGTGTAAGACAGTCACAGTTTCTGTATTTGTGGGAAAATTCAAAAGCTGATTGAATGGGATTTGTTCTACATGAGATTCTAGGTAACTGTGCCCAGCTTTATGTTGTCTGACATAGCTCCCAGTGTTACTCATTTCACCCTTGACCTATTTCAATGAGGCATCACCATATCTCTCTTCAGAGGTCTAGAAGAGAGGCCCAAGACTTAAGAGTCATGGCACTACTAATTCAGGAAGGAGCCTGCCTTTTGGTCCCTCATAAAACTGAATCTGTACCTCCTTCCCCAGCGCTTCTCAACCTTCCTAATGCCGCAACTCCTTAATACAGTTTCTCATGTTGTGCTGACTCCCCAACCAGAAAATTATTTCCATTGCCCGTCTACAACTCTAATTTTGCTACTATTAATTGTAATGCAACTATCTGATATGCAGAATATTTGATATTTGACCCCTGTGAATGAGTCGTTTGATTCCCAAAGGGATCACAACTGACAGATTGAGAACCACTGTCTACACAAATTATTCTGAAAGCTTCTCGAAGCCTCAAATCAGACCAACTCATAGCCCACAAAGAGACAACACCTGAGCTAAGTTCCCAGATCTCCTCCAACAATTGGTCGCAACCCTCTTGCCTCATTGTTTCAGGTGTTTTCATGGAGCTCCTATCTGTTCAGTCTGCCATGGAGTCCTGGCGATTCATGCACCACCGTGAGTTTCCTTCCTCTTGTCTCTTTGCATCTGAAACATGAGAGTCGTTTTGCTTTTGGTTCCAATTTGTGAAGAAGGATGAGCGAGGGAAAGAACGAGTCTCAGGATAGATCAGAAAGAAGAGAGCCATCTTCGCTACTAATTGGCCTTGGGGGTGCACAATTACTTCGTTGAGACCTGAAATAATCAGGAGAGAGGCGTCACCGGTGCATCCATCCTCCAGGGACTCAGCTAGTTCATGGAAGTGTTCTAGGATAGGCTAAATGAGAACTCTCTGGCTCACTGGCTGGTGAAAAGGGAGGGTAATAGCTTAGCATGACCACCTCTTCTCAACCTCCTTACTTCTCTACTGATTTCCCCACTGGAAGTCCAAAATCCCAGGGAATCCTGCAATGCCAGGCACACCACAGAGGTTGGTAACACTGGTCAGCTCACTGGGCCAAATAAGTGCATTGGAATGGTCAGTACTTAGTTATGTTGAGGACATGAAGTCAGATGAGAAAGATGACTTTGGGGGTGGTATTTTGTGACAATCGTGTACCTCATATTTTCTGTTTCCCTAGTGTACCAGGTATCACTCTTTTTTTTCTGTTCCAAAAGCTCAATCCTGCAGAAACAGATATCTTTGAAAAACTACAAAACCTTATGCATCAGAATTTATGAGATGCAAGAATTGAGGCTATAGATTAAAATTAAGATTATGTCATCTCCATCTGAAGATGTTAGAGAAAACAAAAAACAAGCAGGTTTGCACTCTGGAAAGAGGTTCAGATAAAAAGCCTTTAGGAAGGAATTGATGTTTGAAGACAAGATTCATGAAGCATAGGAAGGAATAGCTGTAAGAAAAAGGAAAATAATTCATTTAGAGGAGCAAACCTTCTGTGGGCAAACCAGAAGGAAACTAATAATAGAAAGATATGGAAACATTTTATAGAAAATGCCAGAGTTCATAGTTTAGGAATTTAGGCTTTGAAAAGACAAGAAGTTTCCAAGCCTACCCAACTGCTATTCAAGCACAAAAGCAGCAACTGACAGTATATAAACAAATGGGCAGTCGTGTTGTGTTCTGATAAAACTTTATTTGCAAATACAGGGCAAGGGCCAAATTTGTTTCCAAGACAATGTTTTCTAATTCATAATCTAGAAGGGGAAAAACATGTTGAATCTGAAATGGTCTCCTTTAAGAAATTAAAAGCAATAGCCAGCATGAAATCAAATAACCTATCCTCCCACCAAGGATTCCTTAGCATCATCTCATTGAAAATGGTAGATCCAGAGACACATGCAGGTTTTTCACGTTGTTGAATTCCCATGGACTGGAAACAGACAAGTCAAGACTCTGCTCCATGTTCAATCAAGGTTGCCTTCAACAACTAACCTAGTGGACACAGGGCTCGGAGAATTGTTCCTTGAATGAGCCATCTGGGTAAACACACCTGTGAAGGCCCTGGGCTAGAAGGTGTGGTTTTCAGCTTGAAACCAGCTAAAACTGATGGAAAATAGAGGCAAGCTAGGCTTGACTTGCTGTATGAGTCACTTTTCTTCTTGCTGCAGCACAGAACCTGACAAGAATCAGTGTGGGGGTAAAAGGGTTCATTCTAACTAATACTTGCAGGAGATAGACTCCAGCATGGAAGAGAAGGCATGGCAGCAGGACCTGGAGACCTGCCTGTCACATTGCAGATGCAGTCATCAGTCTCCAAGTAAACAGGAGGTAGAGCTGGGCTCATGCGCTCCTCCTCTCCTCCATGCTGAAATTTCAGCTGGACTGTTCTTACATGGGTCTTGTGCAGGGAATGGTGGCTACTGTGAGTTTGTGAGAGCAATACCATGTCAGACGGACGATGAAAGAGGAGCTAGAAAGAATGCAAGACCCAGTCTCATTTTGACTTCTTTATTCTTTCCTTTGTTTCTTTTGTTTATTTCGAACTTTAACTGAGACAGTCTCACTGAATTCCCTAGGATGTCCTTAATCTTACTCTACTGTGTGCATAGTCCTTGAAATTGCAACCTTCCTGCCTCAGCCTCCCAGTAGGTGGAAATACAGGGCTGCATCATTATGCTGGACCTATAACGTCACAAATTATATTATAGGGAGGTGAGAAAGATTAAGGGGAAATTTTCCTCCCTGCTGGGGCAGAAAATCTAACTCATCACTATTTCAACCTGCTTTCGTTCACACTTGGTGTCTTTTGGGCTCACTCCTGTTAAGCTATTCTGCTACAGTTCCAACCACACAAGGCCTCAAACAGAAACAAATGGCAACATTAGGTAACAGTGTTTTATCATGTGAATCTTAAACACCACACTGTGAGGGAAATAAAGCTTTATTAGGAATTGAGTTATAAATCTGCATTAGACAATGTGGCATTTATTTTTGGAAAACCTTGGTGATTTGCGCTCCTGGAAGACAATCCATTTCTTTACATTCCTCCGAGATGCTGCTCTGGTTTCACTGATGGGAACCCCACTACATCAATGCCCTGTCTAGGTTACAAAGCAAGGCATCATGGGACTTGACTCCAGAGTGTGGGAGGTGGGGAGGTAAATGGTAAAGGCTGAAGTTTGATTAATTTGAACTTAAACTGGCCATAAAAAAGTAACATGGTTCTAAGGTTGAGGAGATTGGAACTGAATTTGGAGAAACTAATGTATATAATATATTAACTTTTTAAAATATCAAGTCTAGATCATGACAGTTGTCACTGTGAGAACAGAAGGATTTTATTCACTCATCAAGAAGTACTTTGACAAAGAAGGAAGAAAATTTAATCAGCTGGCTCTTGCTTTATAATTTGTGAACGTGAACATGTTATTTCACGACCTTTCTTAGTAGGGTTTCCCAGACTGATAGAGATTGGTCACTGGAAAAAAATTCAACTAAGAGGTGAAGTTGAAACTGTTCCTGGGCGTCATTGGCCAAGTCACAGAACTGAGAGTGACGTAGGGCTCACCTAAACTAGTTTACTTCAAAACCTGAGATGGCCTTGACTCTCTCAGCTTGCAAAAGAATGATCATCTTAAGAATGTCACAGAATCACTATGTAGAAATATCACACAATAAGCTTAAAATCTTAAGAACATCACAGAATAACTATGTAGAAATATCACACAATAAGCTAGGTAGCACACAGCCCTGCCCTGATCCCTTACATGCATATACATTGTCAGCACAAGTTTGGCCTTCCCCAGTGCAACCTGCAAACAGAATTGAGTCTGATGAGTGACAGCTTGGATAGCCTGCCTTCTGAAAGCAAGGAAACAGTTTTGGAAGACACCTGATGTCAGTGCTGGTAGTGCCAATCCTTCCCACATTACTGTATGGAGACAAGGGTCGTTTTTTCCTCGTTCCCACATAAGCATTACCTACTTAAATACCCATGAATCCTCATTCACCTTTATGATCATTCATACTTTGGGTGGTTTTGGTTTTGGTGGTGTTATTCTTTTGTTATGCTTTTTTATTTTTTATTTTTATTTTTGCTTGAGGGTCTTCTGTAATCCAGGCTGACCTTGAATTCTCAAAGTAACTGTGAGTAACCTTGAACGTCTGGTCCTCCTGCCCCATTCCTCCACAAGCTGAAATTCCAAGAATACACCACCACATTATGCTCATTGTCTCATTTAACAGACAGTACTGAGCGCCTACTGTACCCAGTCTTTGTTCTGGTGAAAAGAAAGAAAGTGGTAAGTAATTGGTAAAAGTGTGACTTTTGGGGGGTTTGAAAGCAGCCCTGCACAAAGATGACCTCTTTATGCAAAGCAATAGCTTGAGTGTTACCAGAATTTGGGTAGCTGGAAAACATGGCTTTGCAATCACATTTGCGCATGACCGTCCTTTCTGCGATAACGTGCTGGCTGTTACAGGACATGTAAATCAAGACACCAGTCATAACAAAAACTGCAAAACGCACACAATGATTCTGTTCAGAAAGGCCATGATGGTGGGTTTTACAAACCTAGACACATCTAGGAAGAAGCAATCTCAGCTGAGAAAGTCCTTCCAATAGTTTTGTCTGTAGGCAAGTTTGGGGTGCATTTTCCTGATTGATGATAGATGTGGGAGGAACCAGCTCACCGTGGGCGGTGTCACCCGTGGGCTAGTGGTCCAGGGTGCTATAAGAAAGCAGACTAAGCAAGCCATGGAGAACAAGCCAGTAAGTTGTATTCATCCATGACCTCTGCATCAGGTCCCTGCCTTAAGCTGCTTGCCCTAGCTTCCCTTCACAGTGAACTACAACTGCAAGCTAAATTCTTTCCACTCCACATTGCTTTCAGTCAAATGGTCTTTATTATAGCAATATAGAATAAACTAAGACAAAGGCAGTACCCAAAAGTGAGAATAGTGTCTAGTTTCCACTAGAGAAGTAATTTGATATGTCAGGTCAACTTCTGTTCAGTGGACCAGACACCAGGTATTCAATCCAATCCAGTTACAATCACGGAACCATTACAACCACCCATTGTGTGATACCATCTTGGCTCCACTATTCCAACCACTAATCTATTATTGTTCATCCCTCGATGGCTGACTAACTAATGTGATTAACATATGGTTGAGTTAGTGGCTGCAAAGAGATAGCATCTAGGGTTGAGCTGAGAGGGAAAACTACAGAGTTCAGAAGTGCAAGACAGGAAACGGGACGGACGATGCTCAGTACTTGAGTCTGGTCCCAGGCTTTGCTTTAAATGAACAGATGACTTATCCATGGGACAATTTGCTGACTGATAGGGGTACTCACCAAGGTGTCACTAGCGGGTCAGTCAGGAATTATCTCGTACTGAAAGAGGAGAGGTGATACCAATATAGGGGCTAGAGTTAAAACAAAATCAGATTCGTGGGAACTCAATGTCTGCCACTGGGTTTGTGACATGAGCAGACTTAGGGAGTGCTAAAGGTGCCTAGAATGCTTGAGAAAGCAGAGACTCAGATCGAATCCCTCTGCTTCCTGTATTAGCTCCTCTTTAGTTGCTGTGATAGAACACAATGACCAAAGCAACTTATAGAAGAGTTTATTGTAGCTTAGGGTTCCAGAGGGCTAAAGTCCATCATGGAGGGGAGGCGAGGCAGCACGTATCAGGAGTAAGGAGTCTAGAGATCACATCTTGACTGTACCCAAGAAGCAGAGCAAGTAACCTGGAAATCAGGTGGTGCGAAAAGTTCTCAAACCTACTCCCAGTGGAATACATCTTCCAGCAAGGCTCCACTTCTTAAAGGGCCCATGACTTCTTCAACAGGACCACCAACCGGGTGTCAAGAATAAAATACCTGAGGCTGTGGGAGACTGTTTCCCACTCAAGCCACGAGTCTCCCACTGTAAGTTAACATGTGCTTCCTTTCTGTTCCTGGGGTCTGTCCCAGGATGAAAGCTCCCATGATTAGGGAGAGAAATATGTAAGTGGAAAGGTTTGGAAATCATGAAATGAGATACTCAAGGTAAATAATACTATATAACACAGAGAGAGCGGAGTGTAAGAGACCACAGTGGACAGTGATAGAAATTGTAATAAATGCATAATTTAATGAAAGTAGATGTTTCCATGTGATAATAGTCAAACCCCGCACGTGGTACCAGCCTTTTAAAACATTGAAATCCTCGAATGTTTCCACATACATGCTTTCATTATTGTCTTGTTATTTCCATTATAATATTATTATGTTATTGATATTATATTGGCCTCGAGAGAGGGTCTCACATCTTGCTGACCTCAAAATCACAATTTTCCCTCCTGAGCTTCCTGGGTGCTGGGACTAAAATTCTTGGCCCATTTATTTTATAACAAAGGAACTGGGATGCTGAGGTTAAAAATATCCCTAAGGTATAGCACTTGGGAGGCAAAGGCAGGTGGATCTCTGTGCGTTCAAGGCCAACCTGGGTTACATAGTAAAACCTTGCATGAAAAGAGAAAAAGGAAAAGAACCACTCTGAGCTATGAAAATCAATGCCAATCCAGAAGAGGCTATATAAACTTGGGGGTGCCCATGCCATGGTATACCTTTTGGGGATTAGAGGACAATTTTCAGGAGCCCATTCTGTAATTCCACCACCTAAGTCTCAGGAATCACTCTTTGTTCATCAGACTTGGTGCACGTGGCTTTACCTCGTGAATGGTCCACCATCTGTGTTTTTGCCACTAGGCTTTATTTAGCAAGAATTGATTTCTGAAAACTTCTGTAGCCCCACTTTGCCCCCTTTATTAGTTGGAAAACTAATGCTCGCCATGAACATGTCGGCATGCCGAGCCAGTAAACATGAAGCACCTAACAGGGGCTGATACCTAATCCCTTTTCTTTCCCCCACTTCCCTACTCATTTCTCTGAAATCACTCTGCTCCGACAGCAGCAGCTGTCACGTTTGCAAGACAGAGACACCGCTAAAGCTGTGTTCTCAGCATCTCGTGGGAAGAAGGAAAGGGTTCAGAGCTAGATAAGCACCCGGCCACTTCAAACAGGAGGCTCCATGACTCAACACCAGCAGAGCATGTCGAATCTTTAAAGCAGAATAAAATCTTCAAGGGAGAAAGGCTGGGGATGCTACCATCCTGTTTAATATGTCATTAGCAAGAATCTGTCTAATCAACGGTGGCAGTTATCGGCATTTCATTATAAATGCTCAAAGAAGGACAGCAAATTGTGAGATGCATATTTGAAATCCTGGTCCTCTGTTTACAGCACCAGAGAGAAAAATGAAAGGCTGCAGGAGCTGGTTCTTAGCCCTCCTTTAATAAGGCAGCCATGGCTTCCAGGAAACGTAAGTGGCACACTGCCTGGCAGCAAAAGAAAATGTTTCTGAATATTAAAATCGAGGGTAGAGATTCTGAAAGAAAGGGGTGGTGTGGTACCCACTGACGTGACCACCCTTGTTAATGCTCACTTGCAGAGCAGGCCCAGCAACTTTGTTTTCCTCACTGCTGAGAGTGTCCTCTAGCCTGGGGCAGGATCTCTTCGTAACTGCGGAACCAACAGGGCGAATTTATCCTTAGGGCTCAGTAGCAGTACAAGTTGGCATCTCCAGAGCGGCCAGCCATTCTGTTTGGCTTTCCTAACCGCCATGGATCACGTGCCTTTCTGTGACCATGCTTCCAGAACACCCAGATGCAAATTTGCGGCCTGTCTCTTTCCAGAGGACTAGCAGGCATGGCGTGTATTTATGTACTTTGTGTCCTGACCTCAGGACTGGCTGTTTGTCTGTGGTAAGCCTGTACGTCAGTCCCCTATTTAAGAAGGAAAGGCTTTGGCAAGAGCCCTTACGCTATCCAGTTTCATGCACTCTGCAAACTTTGCTCCTTGCAACCACTGAGATGATTGTTCCTCAGAGGAGCAATCTCTCAGGCATCTGCCTGAAAACGTCTCTGTCTCCTCCCACTGTGGAAGGCGTGGAAAGGCGGTAGGGAGTTACCTGAGCTACCTTCCAATCTCAGACAAACCGTAGGCCAATGTCTTGGCTACCATTAGATGGGGCTTGAGTGATCCACCCAGTAATACCCATTACCAGCTTTCACCTCCCATTCTGTCTCCTCCACTTTACATTCCATCAGAATCTTTCCTTGTGTCTTCTCTGAATTCATCCAAGCAAATTATCCCAGAAATACCCTTTCTCAGTCCCCTGGACAAAGCTCAAATCTTTCTTCCACTGTGAACTGAACGTCCCCTGACATTTCCAAATGTTCTTTCTCCTTGCTCCCCCACCTGGTTCTGCCCTTGTCATCACAGCAGGCTGCACTTACCTGTTGATAAAACTGTTCCCCTGCGCCTACAGTGTAAATGTGTGCACTAAATGACTGTGCCAAAAGAGTTCTGCCAGCGCCCACTGTATACACAGACCATCAGCTATGTCTTTGGGAAGTTATAGCAAAGGAAAACAAGAAACAAACATGTTTTTTGCTGAGAGCTTTCGTCAAGAGGAGAAAAGATGGGCTAGAGAGATGGCTCAGTGAATCAAGAAGTTTGCTACCAAGCCTGACAAGGTGAATTTATCCCACGTGTTAGGAAGAGGAGGCTCTACTCCGACAAGTTGTTCTCTGACCCACCTGTGTGCCATGGTAGACTCCCCAAGCCCACAAATAAAGATAAATGTAACATAGAAAAAGAAAAAAAAAGTTTAAAAGTTAGAGATTCTAAATGCAAAATGGGGTTAGAAGTTGGAGTGTTCCTGTCGTTCTTCCTAAACGTGAGTGGGATGACAAGGTTCTACAATGACAATGGAATGCAGGTCACTTTGGCCCAGGCACTGCGCTTAGCACTAGAGATCAGTCAATTTCCCTGTCTGTATGGAAACCTGGGAGAACCAATAAGCATCATGATCTGACCCCACTAAAAAAAAAAAAAACAGCATCTGACTGCATCTCCCGACTTCTGCATCTTACAACTCACCAAGTCACTCGCTCACTGTGAGGAAGGTCCATATGTCCCAGCTTCTGCTATAAACCACCACCTGGAATGTTGGGGACAACAAGATCTTCAGTCCTACCACCTCTGGGTCAGAATTTTCTGGTTAGGAAGCTTGGAAAACCTACATTTTAACGGGCATCGTGGATATAGTTTAACATCAAAGAAACACAAAAAATCACCTAGTTGATTGTATTTCTTTTGTACAATGATTTTCTCATTTATGCACTATATGTACCATGTGCCAATCTCAGACTTGCACAGGGGAGAAAACAGAGGCACTCTAGTCGGAGGTCATAGTGACCCAGTATTCAAACCAGGTGGATTGCATCAGGGTTGGACCATGACATGCTGCAGTTAAAGGACACTTCTACAAGGGCTGTAACTACCATGTTCCTCCTTAGATACCTACACTTACCTAACAGGGACACTGAGCCATCGTAGGTACTCCATATTTGTTTAATACATGAAAGAAATAATTGCCGAAGCATTAATCAACATGCTCAAAATGCCGACTTCAGTTGAAGGTCAAATCCCTTACTGTTTGCTCTCGGCTTCTCCACGTGGGCCTCGGAGGCTCTTCGTCAGCTTGCCGTGTGACTTGAGGCCAGCACCCAGCATGCCTCAGCCCTGAATCTGCAAAGCTGGAGAGAAGCCACTCATCTGCTTCCTCTGGTGGCATTTGGAAATCTCAAGTTGCATGCAGACACCAAACAATGCCACAAATGTGCCGCAGACAGACTGCGCCGCGGATCCCCGCACATGTGCAGTGTGGGGGGCTAAATTGCTCATTAGGAGCATTGTTGGGAGACCAGCGAGGCTCGCCCACCCTGTGATTTCCAAAAGTTCTGGAGAACATCAACTAACTTATCATCCAGGCCCAGTCTCCATCTAGCTGAGCTGTCTGTGAGACTCCTCGGGAGAGAAGGATGGAGATGAGAAGAATTCTGATAAAGAGGGGAGGTGCAGGCATCAGCTTCATACTCCCAACTGGCTTGCCTTGCCTATACCCTTCATTTCTGAGGCCCCCCAGTGTTTGTGGGGATAAAAGGAGAAACCAGTGGCAGTGAGTTATTGGGTTCTGGTGAAAACTGAACACTTTAATGTCATCCAGATTGTGACAGACACTAAGGCGGGCAGGCACCATCGTCAGTTTGTTTTGGCTGCAAAATATAATCTGTATTTTTCTCCAGGAAATCAACACAATCTTAGTGTTAATGGAAGAGCATCCTCTCCCAGCACCAGATCACCAGTCTTATACTGATGCACATACATCTCATGCCTCATTTCCCAGCCCCCATGTGTACATGGTGATAGCGCCTTCATTGGGTGGTTGTCAGCAAACGCATAATCCAAGCATGAAGCCCACAGAAAGGAAACCATGCTTAATTGTTATGCTTAAAATCTGCTTTAATGGTTTTCCACTTAGTACAGAATTTGATCATAGAGGCTACACCACTGAGCCCCTGCCTACCTTTCCCATCCATTGCTCCTCAAGGCTCAACTGCAGAGCACCTTGGCTGTTGTAAAACTGCCACCCAGGTCTCCACCACAATCTTCCTTACTTGATCTTCACTCTTCCTGGGACAGGACTACTCAATGACATATTTTTTTCCTCTGACAAATCTCTGCAGGAATATCCAAGATTTCAGACATTGATCAACCAACCCAAATTTGCCTCCAGTCCTGCCCATGGTTCAATAAGCATCCTAACACAAAACTATTTTCTTCCAAACTACTAGCTAGTATTATGCATCCATTACTTTTTACTTGTTTATTTTTTTTTTGTACTCTTCTTACTAGAGCAAAGGAGGAGGGACTGTTTATGACTTATTTTGCTACATAACTTCTAGAAGCTGATGCAATACCTTACCTATAACAGAAGCTTAATAAATATTTTCTGAGTGAATAGATGGAGTGTGAAAGACTATGGGACAGATGACATACTGTCCCACATTAACCCTTCATCAGCTGAATTTAAATACTTGCTGTAAGTCAAATGTAAATTAAACATGAAGATCGCCCCAGTTCCTCTTCATCCATCCATCCACTCATTCATTTATCTGTTCATTCATTCATTCTATATTTATTGAACATGTATATGACGACATGCCTTCCAGGATCCTAAAAGTCCATAGATAAAAACACTGGCCATCTGCTTGAATACTCACAGGATAGGGGCAGACTCAGGGAGAATCAATGTGGCTGGGTTCTAACCATGTGTAAGTCTTTGCCTTTCCCAGTTCTTACAGATGAACTCTGTAAGATGCATGGCAGCCTAGGAGAAGGAAGCTGTTCTTACCTTCACTGGACTGAGGGCAACACCAAGGACTAAGGCATTGAATGACATGACCAAAATTTGACAGACAGCAAGACAAAAACCAGAAAAACCAGGTCTGCTTTCCTTCCTCTGAAACTTTGTTCTGATCCCATGCTTTGTTAGAGCATGTGGGTTCCTGTGTGGGCTCCTAGGAAGTCTAGAGCCCACCTGGAAGGCAATGATAGTCTCTAGGGGGATGATACAAGATGAGCTGTAAAGAGCACCACGGATTTTTCCCTCCCTGTGATCATGTTCCACAGTCAGTGTGAAGGGGCTTCTTCTAAAACCCTGGCCAGTGATGACTTGTTAAAATCACAGCAATATAGCACAGTGGTGTGCTGGTCCAGCAGTCTGGTAGCTTCTGCATCATTCTCTTGGTATTCATCGATGTAAAGACATTCAGACAAGACATCTAAGTGAAAGAGTGTTGCCTGGAAGTGAGCTGGAAGACAAACCCCTACCAATTAAAGGACCTCTCCAATTCCCCCAGTGGGATACACTCACGAATCAGAGTGTCATCACAAGCAAGCCCACCTAGGACAGAAGCAAGTCACCTCCACCCAATCTTAAAGGAAAATGCAGAGGCCTGAGCCAGTGTGTGGTACTTTTCCCAGGTGCCCAAATTTGAGGGTGGTTGATTACACAATAGATAAGTAAAATGCAGACCCTGTAGAATATGTACCGACACTTGGATTTAGTGCTTGGGACTCAACATTGGCTTCTGCTTTTCTCTGAAGACTGTCTTAGAAGCAGACATTGTCCTGGGCTAAGTTCAGCCTGTTGTAGTGCTTCTTTTCAGTTCCCTTCCACAAGCATGTTGCATTCAAGGACCAGGTCATGCTATGGACTATGGCTGCTGTAAGTCACGGGTGTTGCTGTGTTCCCAGTGAAGACAGTGTTATACAAGAAGCCTTTCCAAGGAAAATTCCATCCTCTTCCTTTCTCTGAGACTTGGAGACTCACAGCTCAGATCCTCAGCCTTCTCCAAGGTGAGGAGAAATGGCTGGTGTTCCGGTTACATGGTAGAACTGGCGGGTTAATGGATCTGTAGTGCACAGGAGAGGAAAGACCAGAGAATGCTCACTTCAGAGAGGACTATAAAGCACATTGGGGCTTCCAACTGGAAGACGAGCCCCTGGCACTTAGAAGGCTCTAAAAATCAGGCCTAGCAGCTGCCTTGCTAAGTCTTCCCGTAAAGGCCAAATGGTCCAGAAATTACGCTAAATTATCCATATTGATTAAACTAATTCAGAGCCATAAACCAGTTTTTGGAAAGCTACAGTGTGTGGGTCTGTATATCAAGCATACATCAAGTATAGTCTAATTTCTATTATCCAAAAGGTGTCAGTTGAGCAAACTCACATTTATTCAATACATGTATAATATTATTTTCTTCTGAAATTGGTTTAACAAAGGTATAATTGAGAGGTACAATTTGAAGCCAGGAGAAAAGGAAGTGCTGCAGTTATCATTCGCATATATAGGGGTGAACAAACACCAGCTTCACTGTTAGCCAGTGAACAGGTACAAACTCCCACAAGGAGTTCGGCATGTCTAAGTGTGGTGGGCACCAGTGGCTGCCTCATGTGACCCTACCACATAGTTTCTGCAGTCTGGCTCTTTCCCAGAGAGTGGCGGCCCAGTAACAAACTCAAATCAATGAAGCCAAGACTATAGATGGCTGTGGGGAAATATTGGTTTGGAGATATAAAAAGGCACACTCTGCAGGCCTGGCTCTTGACCCAGGGAAGCTTTCAACCTCTTCTATTCCAGAGACTCTACAGGATAGTGGCAAGGAAAGAGAGTAAACAACTCAGTTTCTGCGCCTGCGTGCATGTGTGTGCATGTTCGTGTGTGTTCATGTGTGTGTTCATGTGTGTGTATGTTCATGTGCCCACATGTGCTGAGAACAGCATTTCGCCTATGAGCTAGGGTCTCTCCCTGACCTCGAACTCCCCAAGCACATAAGGCTAGCAGCCCACTGAACCCCAGGGACCCTCTGGTTTCCATCCACTCAGCGCTGGGATTAAAAAGAAGCTTTTTTATTTTTAATTTGGATGCTGGGAATCAAACTTGGGTCTTTGTGCTTCTAAGGCAAGCACTTTCAGACTGAGCTCGCGTGTTCTATGTTGCAGGATTACTCAGACTTCTAAGTTATACGGGACACACACACACACAAAAATTCACAGTTTTATCACTTCAAATTCAGGTGCCTATTTTTTTGTACCTGGAAGAGTTTTCTTTTTAAATACTGCATGGCTCTACTGGATTCCCTCACCTCTGAAATGGCCCCAGTGATCCCTGCTCTGCAGAGATGGTTGGGACATGCAAGTGAGACACTGGCAAAGAAGAAATCAGCAACCATGCGGGTGCTCCAGGCCTCTGTTGGATTTCAATACCCTACTACTTTCCTACGATGTCCTGATTAGGACCTTTGCTATTTGGCTTATCCTCGGCAAAGTGTGAATGAACAGAAGTGTGGATTTTGTTGTTTATAGAGTGGAATCTTCCATCTTTGACTTTTCCGGTGTTGTTGTTGTTGATGGTGCCCGGCTGAATTTATCACTAAAAGCTCTAAGCCACATTTAAAAGTTATTCAGGAGTTGTTGGAGCTCTCAGGCCCCGACTCAAATTCTGAGGTTTCTTCCCTAAAGGGTGTGACCATCCACATTTCTAAACCGCCATCATCTACTCCTTAAGCCTCACAGTGTTGCTGTCTGAAGCTTGGTATGTGAACCGAGTAGCAAGCTGACCAACTAGTGTTTTGTTTTAACTGTGAATGGAGAATCAGCTTACTCTGTGCATTTGGCTTTAGGAAGATTATTTCATTAGATTGCAGGGTAATGTTATTAGCAGGCAGAAAATTCCTTTTGGCTTCCGAACACTCTTAATCCAACTCTGGGACTCTAATCCACTCCTAAGGTAGTTTCATTGTTCTCAGTAAACCAAAAACATCGACTTCAACCCGTAAAGCTGTGAAATATTTGCAGTTCTTTTCGAGTAACAATACCAGAAAGCCTGCATCATGCTGAGTTAATTCCCATTTTATTTCATTTGGTTCCATTTTATTTTTCCCCAGAAACTCGAGACTGAGATAAACTCGAGCTCCCAGCTATGGGAGACAGTAGACCGCATGCCCTCCCATGGAAAACTGAAGGTGGTCTTCTGAGCAGAGGAAGAGCGGGGCCTCCAGGGACCCAGGGCAACATCAGGAAGCCCAGTCTAAGTACCAGCCCCCTCGCTGGGGACCAACTTCAACTATTTCCAAGGGAACCAGAGCCCAGTGTCACTTGGACAAGTTCCCTGTCCTTGAATTGAATTATTGTCCTCTGTAACCAGGAAGCCAATTATTGGTCAAATTGTATATTCCCAGAGCTTTAGCCATTCTGGTAACTCCCCAAGGGGAAGGGGAGGAGGGGTGTCAAAACATAACCTTTTGAAAAATGCAAATGTCCTCTGTGGAATTTCTGGGGAGCCCTGGTATTTAGGGTCAGGATATCAGCATGACCTTTGACCTGGCTGATATCATTTTCTTCTGGCTTCCTGTTCCTGGAAGCCTGCTCTCTCTGGATTGTTTTGATTAAGCCCAGTTTAGGAAACTAGATTCCTTGGAAGCATCCTCCACCATATTTGATGATAAATCTCATTCAATTTCCCGTGTAAGGTGGCAAGCTTTATTGCTTAACAAACATTACATCTACTCCGCCGTAATTTATATCGGAATGGGTTTATTATGGGTGTTGTGTTTCATTCATTGTGCAGCTAATTCCGTAGCAGGGCTGCCTGAGTTCTGGATGGCCATTGGGCCATTATCAGCGTACAAGACAATTGAATCTTTCCCTTGCAGTTTCAAGAAAATGGTTTATGAATATGTAACACAGTGTTAACAAGGCAAATATACTTCATTTCTTTTATGGCTATGCCCAGGCCATGGCCTAGCAGTGTGTCTCACTAAGAGCAAGCTATGCCTTAATGTAGAAACAAGCTCCCTTCAAAAGCAACTCTCCCAAGCCTGTATTGTCTTCGCCGGAGCCATGTGCTCTTGTGCGGCTCTCTGTGAAATGAGCCCCAGTCGACCTCCTATGGATTCAATTATCTTCTCTACACGGATGGCACGCTCTTCCCCTGACTTCCCCCAAGCCCACTTTCCTGGTGCGGTCCTACGTGGCATTCTGATTACAAAACAGCTCCATTTGGGCACCCTGCCGTCATGGTGGGAACAGAATTGTTCATTTTCTGTGTGGCTCATTCTCTCTATACGGCTCCTTGTGACCTTCATTCCCCAGAGGAGCTCTTGAGAAAGGGTACCCAAGTCCACAGAGTGGCTTCCTACAATGACTTCATATCTGTCTGCTTATTTCCATGTCCACTGTACCGTGGTGGTTGAATTATCACCAGATCCCCCACTTGGAATTTTAGGATGCTCCATCCAGATGCACACTCACATTTCTTCCCTGTATCCACATCTTATGTTGACCTCTTCAGGAAGGTACCTTTCCTAGGAAGACTCTGTTCCCTCCAGCTCCCATGGTGCCAGGAGCCTTCCCTCTATGTGTTACCTCATGTAAGGGCCTTGAGCTCACAGGGCTTCTGAGCTTGACCTATGGCCTAGTGTTACTGGACAGTTGCTATTTCTGAAATCATGGACCTTTTAGTCGTTTTGATGTATACAGATTCACAGAGCTCAACAATCTGACCTAACTCACATGCTTTAGCCCAAAGCAAAATAATCCTATCTTCTCCCAATAAAGGAGTCAGTTTCCTAGCGAGGTGTAGGAAAGCTCTGCCTTACGCCGTAGGTATTTTCCAAGCTGGGTTTAAATCAATTCTTCCCAGTCTATGAGGCAGGCCTGCTGGATTCCTTTACTTCCCAAACCAGGCCAGGTTCCTTCTCTGTCTGGGGTGTCACACAGAGAATATGTATCACATGGAATTTTCTTCCCACCATCCTGGCCCCAAAGTGCCGATACCCTCCTTTGAGGACACTTAAGGTGGCTTCTGGGAGCGCTGATGGAACTCTCCACATTGCTCTGTTACTGCCAAATATAATATCAGGCACACAATGTGGGGTGTGCACTTGCATAGCCTCTGTCTTTCAGAGCATGTCTCTTGCCCCTCCTACAGCTAGCACCCACCTTTCTTCCCTCTTCATTAGAAATTCCCCATAGGTGGATCTTCCTCAGCACCTGCTCAGCTTCCTGTCCTATCCCAAAGGCTCCTTCACCACCCTTCCTATCCCCAGTGATCTACAGCTTCTTGTGCTAAGCTGATAGCCTCTTTGAGAGAGAAGAGAGATGCTGACAGGATGAGCATCCAGGGGGACCAGCGCAATCACCTGGTCAGACCCCTCGTCAGCCTCTGAATTGTCTAAGAGTCGCAGCACCACCACACAGCCATGGGAAACTGAGACTGGCAGAATGGGCTTTCAAAATGGTCACAGCCACAGTTGCAAATCTGTAGTCTGAGCTCCTATGTGCGTGTGTGCAGCACGCGCGTGCACACACGCACACACACACACACACACACACACGGGTATATTTCTGTAAAATCTATTTTTAAAGATTAGAACAGAAATCTCATGCCAGCAGCTGTTGCCTCAATCACTGAATTTTAAAGTATATGTTTTCCCCATAAATTGTGCATAATTCCAGAGTATTTTTGGAGCCATATTGGCATTAAAGGCACCTGACTGAGTGTCCAAATATCTCCAGCCCCTTTATATCAGATGATGATCCCAAGCTCACAGTGCGCGAGTTCCTCCCACGCTGATAACATGCCCAAGATCGAACTCCCAGTCCTGTACTTTTGCAGATATTATGTTCTTGGAAAAAAAATCACTCCTTAAAATTGTGTTCTTTGGGCCATAGGCAAGGCTCAGGGGTAAAGCACAAGCCTTGCAAGACTGACAGCCTGCATGTGATCCCTGGATCCCAGGGTAGGAGAACAGAACTGACCCCCAAAACATTGTCTTCTGACCTCCGTAGGCACAAGACGGTCTGTGCCTTCACTGCCACTCACACACACAGGCACATGCACAATAATGGCAGCAATAACAGGTGACAAAATCCTTTTTAGAAATACGTTCCTCGCAGTAAATTTGGACTTAAAGTCTAACCAACCTAGATTACAAGCCTGGACCTGCTGGCTTTGAATTTGGCAATGGCTATGAACTTCTCAGGCCACCTTCTCTTTCAGTGTAAAAGAAAACTCTTAAGGGATAGAATGTTTGCTTTCTCCTTTGCTCGTGGTAGGATAAAATCGGCCAGGGCTATATATATATACACACACATTGTTATTACTTTCATCTCAGTGCTTGAGCATTCTGACCCTCTCTTCTTTTCCTCCTTTCCATGGTGCCCATTTTTCTGAAGGCTTGTTCCGCTCTCAGCAGTTTGTTAAACTCTTCACCAACACTCATCAAGGAAGCCACAAGTCAGAGCCTCTGACAGGTCCTGGACGGAGAAGGATAGAGCAGGCCCAGCCAACATCACGGCGCTTATGGTCCAGAGATGTCAGGGAAGGGGCCCTAGGGGAGAGTCAGTGCCTGCTGCTCCTTCAGAGGACCCGTGTCCAATGAGTTAGGAGCCAGGGACTGACACCCTCTTCTGGCCTCTGAGGACATCAAGGAGCACATGCATATCAAGCACACATATGCATGAATAAGTCCTAGGGAAAATATTGAAGAAAAGTGCAAAGAAATGAACAGACAGTGGGATGTGGAAGAGCACATCAATCCCAGGGGTCACGGCAAGCATCCCAGGAAGAATTCATGCTCAGGCTGATCCCTGGGGGAGGCATAGAAGTGCACAAAGGAAACTGGATAAGCGTTTAAGAAAGGCAACCTACAAAGAACTAGAGACAGAAAGGAGTGCTAGAGGTTAACTGAGCCTGAATCTTGGCTTGAAAGGTGAGACCTGATTGGGGGACACAGAGTATAGGGCAGGTATGCAATTCAGACAGACAGAAAGGTGATGGAGGAGGGTCATCTGTCTATGTGTTACTTTCATTGATTAATAAAGA
>LOJH01024201.1:15127-26436 GCA_001685095.1 Ellobius talpinus | reverse complement strand
GGCCTTGTTGGAGGAGGTGTGTCACTGGGGGTGGGCTTTGAGGTTTCAAAAGCCACACAATTCCCTCCACCTCATGTTTGTGGATCAAGCTACAAGCTCTCATGCACTACTCCAGGGTCATGCCTCCCTGCCAGCTGCCATACTCTCTGCCATGATGGTTGTGAACTCTAACCCTCTGGAACTGTAAGCCCCAAATAAATGCTTTCTTTTATAGGTCATGGTTTCTTATCATAGCCATAGAAAAGTAGCTAAGATAGCATGGGGGAAACTTGCGCACATATTCCTAAGAGGAAAAAAAATCCAACTTGAAGAGGCTTCATGCTGCAGGATGCAGCCATGTGTGACATTCTGGGGACAGCAAAGTGATGAGCACAGTAAAGGAAAGGCCGGGGGCTCGTCGGGGAAGAGTTATGTAGGGGAAGCTCTCTGAGCAGTGTCTTCAGGCCACAGAAATAATTTTGTACAATACTATGTGGAGGACACACACCATCAACACATTGGTCTAAAGTCGCAGCATGCACTCCAAGAGTTCACGTCTGTGTGAACTGCGGACTCCGGGAGATAAGGAGGCTTTGGTCCAGGCACCGCTGGGACTGATGATGGTGGGAGAGGCCATGAGCGCACGAGGGTAGGGACGTTGATAGCAACTCTCCTACTCTCTGCTTAACTTTGTTAGGAACCTAGAAACGCCCTATATTGTTTGGAAATCTTTGACTTGTTCTGTTTTATTCATTCTCAGTACATAGACCTGGCTGGCCTGGATCTCTGTGCATGGACCAAGTTCAAACTAGCAGTGTCTCTGCCTCTGTGCTGGGACTACAGATGTGTGGCACCCACATAAATGCTCTTAGAACTGTTCTAAAATATAACCCATACCAGGCCTAGTAGCACATGACTGTAATCCCAGCACTCAGGGGCTTAGGCAGAAGGATCAGAAGTTCATAGCCAACCTGGGCTACACAGAGAAATGAAAAAAAAAGGAAAGAAGAATTTATTTAAAATGTCATATATTCAGTAAATTGAATTTTCACAAATATTTAACATTTATTGCAAATTAAACACCTCCAAGCATTTAATTAAATTCATAAAGAGCAGTTTCTCTTAAAGACTTGAAATATGTTAAACATATAAACAAAGTCCTCCCAGAGCTGTTTAATACCCTTGTGCCAAAACCGGCCATAAAACTTCCAAGGCTGTGTAGATTTCACTCTTTCTTATCCTAAATTCCACACCTTCCTGGGGTGCCAATTTTAACACCTTGCTAGGATTTCGGTAACTTTTACCAAGTACTATTTTTTGCCTTCTTAGGGATTTTTAACAACCTTACCAGACCACAAGAAGAAAAGGAGCCACCTCAAAGTGTAGGGCCTGAAAAGTCTCAGGGGCTGGGCTGTTGACTCTGGGTCAGGAGATGAAGCTGGCCTGCAGCGAGCGTCCAGGGCGAGTCCATTAGGGGAATCTTCCCAGATGCTTCAGGAAGACTTAAAGTCCCTATTTTTAGGGAAGGTGTTGGTAGCACCAAACATCCCCCTTGAGATGAGGTTAGTAGAATCTGGTTTGTCCACTACCACATGCCCATTGCTCGGTAGTCATGATGGACTTGGGGGCTCTTAGCATAATTACAGCCCAGTGTCTCCTTACTGGGGTTGCATCAAAACTCACAGGCCTACTGAAGAGAGGTGGCAGACATCTATCTGGGTCATTAGGGCTCTTTGTTGGCCCCTGAAAACATGTGAAGGACCTTTATTCAGTCACCAGACTCCCAAGGCGAGGAAGCCCTGTCCTGGGACAGCACCAAACCATTTACTCTGGATTCCTTGTTTCTGTTCTCTCCTGCTTGGAGACAGAAAGGAGTGCTTACCCTTTATAAAGACATACATACTAAGAAAAAAGGTCTATTTCCATGACATGTCCCGTGTACCAAAGTGAGAGCAAAGGAACACACCCAATTATATCCACACTCCTTTTAACCTGCCCCACCATAGAGTTTGAGTATTTTAACGAATCTACTATCTCTCTATGTCTCAACCTTGTTCAATTAATGCCCAAACTGTTGAAGTTTGACCTGGAGCCTCTTATTAGCTTCTCTGTCTTTGTATGGCTGCCTCTACCATTCTTTAAAATATATATATTTGTTTGTTTTGCCTGCATGCACATGTGAGGTCAGAAGAAGGCATCAGATTCCCTGGAACTGGAGTTACAGATGGTTGTGAGCTACCATGTGAGGGCTGGAACAGAACCTGGGTTCTCTGCAAGAGCAGCAAGGAGCTCTCAACCACTCAGCCATCTCTCTAGCCCCATTGCCCCTGACATTCCAGAAAGCATTCTGACTGGCAACAAGAACAGAGCCCAGGCTCATCTAGTTTTTCCCCACCCTAACACATGCAATCGGCCGTCCTACAAGGAGAAGGAGAGCTGTTGAGAGGCTCAGATGGGAGGTGCTTGCTGTACGTGACCACCGGATCCCCAGCACCCACAGAAACGTGGCATGCAAGTGTATAACTCCAGCAGTGGGGTGAGGAGGTTTGGGAACAGGCAGACTTCGAAGGTTCACTGACTAGCGGTCTAACTGGAGCAATAAGCTCCAGGTTCAGTAAGAGACCCTGTCTAAAAAAAGTAAGATGCAGAGCAATAGAGGAAGTCTCCCAGTGTCTACCTCTGCCTTCATACAGGCATACATGGGTATACATACATGCACACATGTGCATTACCCCATAGCCCCAAAACCAAAGTTAGGCCTTCTGAATATTTGGTGGCACTGTGAGCGTGGGAGGATGTGGGCATGGATACTGCTTGGCTAGTGCCAGAGACCAAAGGCTATTTGTCAAGGTCATGGTTCATACTCTATCAATTACTTAGCGCACTGTAGCTTCCACCTGCTTTTCTTACCAGAGGAGCCTTTGGGGACCTTGGATACTTTATCTAGGCTGACCTATACAATCCACCCCAGAACTGGCTCTTCCCCTTCTTTCCCATTCTCTGTTGTAGGGAAAAGAGCTGACCAGGTCTACTTCCCAGCCGACTAGAGTGTCACCACCTCTAAGAAGAACATACCCTGCAAGGCTTTGGTTTTCAACTGCTCCCTCCGGAACACACCGTGAGAGAATGTAGGAAGGGGCAGCAGTCCAGTTTGGATTTAGAGTACCTGGTAGGATGGTTTTGAGGATGGGTAGGGTGTAGGCAGCAAGATCATGGAAGTCCTTAGTAACCCTCCTTCTGAGCCAGAGTTTTGAACCCAGGAAGCGGCAACAGAATTAGGGAGGAGGATTTAGCACTGGGGAGCCTTCCGTGTCTGGATTACAGAGCCACGGATGTAGGCGGCAGCCCATTTCTGTTCTCCGGGTGTGTGATGGTACTGGAAATTCAGATGTGCATGGGGCCTGGGCAAAGTTTGTGTTTGGCCTGTTGAGTAAGAAGTGTTTCCTTTCAGATGGAACCATCTAGAGTCTGTTGCATGCATCAGTTAGCATTTCTAACATGAACCACAGGCAGAGGAAGCCTCCCAAGTTCAAGGCAGGTGGTGTGGGCTGCCTACTGCCAAGGGGTACTCTCCAGAGGTTTCCACAGCTTGGGCCGCTGCTGGCTTAGACCACTTGGGAAGACTTGGGGACTCTTCTGTTTTCCTACTTCGCATTTTGTCTGAGTCTGTTTTTACTTAATACCAGAATTCCAACTAAAATTAACAAATAGCCCAGGAAGCTGGGCCCCAGGGTAGGGGCTGACCATTCTCCCCACGGCCAGCACTAGAGAGCAGGGAAGGGTAGTGTGTGTGTGTGTGGGTGTGTGTGTGTGTGTGTGTGTCTGTGTGTGTGTGTAGAACCCAGGCTACAGAAGCTCCTGAGCAAGTCTTGGCCATTCTAGAAGATTATCTCTGTCCCCTAACTTTTTTTCTGATGGACTCTAAGTCTCTGGTTAAACAGCAGAGGCCAGGGAAAGTTACCCCCAACATACACACAAAATCCTCCTCTCCCAGCCCCTAGCTTTCCCCTGGTAGTCTGTGGGGGCAGGTCTGGCCTGATCATCACTTGCTCCCAGGAGTCAACCTCACCTCAGGCAACGACAAGCCCCATCCTCAGAGAAGACCCTGCTGTGGCCTTTCTGGGGCAGCTGCATGGGTCTGTACCCATCTGGGATGACACTCTTGAGTGAGACAGTGAAGCCATCTGTTTCCACTCAGAGCCTGGACACAGCAGCATGGATCCTGTTTGTTTACCTAATTTAGTGTTAGGTTATTTTTCTTCCTCCTTTCTTGATTGCGAGAAAGTGCCAAATGCAATCAACCCCTTCCACCACACCACTGTTCCCTGCGCTGAGCCAGAGAAAGTCAGCCTGGAAAAATGATTACTCCCAGGCTAAGGCCAAATGCCCCATCTGAACCCTTATTCCTCATGGTTCTGTACCGTGGGCCCCACCCGCTGAGTTTGGGCTTCTACCACACTCTGTCCCTTCTCACCTCCAGCTTTGGTTATACCATCCCCGCCTTGGGTTGCCCTTCCCGTTTCTCTATACCAGCGGGGATCCCACCCCAATCTCCAAGTTGATCTGGGCTGCCATTGTTTCTAGCCCACAGCAACGGGGTGCTACGCATCAGTTCTCAGGACCAAAGGAAAATGTGACTCAGATCCTGCCTTCCTACAGCAGCTTGCACAAGTGGAGACAGAAGGTGAGCATTGAAAAAGACAATTATCTCACCATGGAGAAACGGCAGCGCTGGAGAGGGGGCACATTTACTTTGACAGAACATTACATAGTGAATTCATACCCATAAGTATTGACAACTTTTATGTATCAGTTAGAAATAAAAGGAGAACTACGGTTGGAAGGGAGAAGAAATTCTTCTTGTGCGCATACAGGAAGTCCTCAAATGAAGCAGGCCCTTGGCCCCCTCAGTTCTCCCAAGAGCACCTGCCTGCCACCTCACAATCCCCTTACTACTTTGTCACCCCAGTGTCTTTAAGGCTGGGCTTAGATATGAGTCCAAGTTGACCCCAGTGTGCCAACTGCTTCCTGGGGATGTCCAAAAACGACATTTTCTATGTCAAGTGTCCTTTATTCCCTGGGGCGGAGTGGTAAGTACATTGTCAGCTCCCTGCACTTTTTCTGGAAAGGACGTGAACTGGTCTAACTCCTTGGCTGCACAATGCTCTCTGTTGCCAATAATGTGTGTGGGTCCCAGATTTCTAGATGTTGGGAGTCTGTCTGTAGCTCATCGAGGAGGGACCATGGAGCTTCCTGTTGGGCATTCAGCTCCAGGGAAGAAGTGGTAGGAAACAGGACTTGGGCAGCTCGTCCTATAGAGATGGGAGGCATTGAGTATCTGGGGAGTCCTGCAGGAAGGTTGAGACACAAACAGTGCCGTGACTGCCTGGATGCTTTGTAGGACCCCAGAAGCTATCGCTGAGAGCTACTGAGCTCCCAGGCCACATGAGGGACAGTATGGAGATGTCTTACCATATAGGGTCCCAGGTCCCTTTGGGGGCTCCAAGGAACACTGGGAAATGAGCAAGTGTGCAGATTCTGAGAGATGTAGGAGTTTCATAGTAGTGGGTAGAGGCCCACAGAGAAGGACTGTTCATTCTGTCATTGTGACCTTAATTGATCACACTTTAAACTCACATGCATGAGAAGCTGGGTCACCAGGACAAGGCTCAAAGCCCTGAACATGGCACCAAGGCAATGACTGGGTCATTTTTGTCCTTTCTAGCTACACCTTCATGTTGTCACCTCCCATAGCTCTGCCTCTTTGCCTGCCCACTACTCTGCCTGCATATTCCCTCTCTCTGCCTTCCTACCTGCCAATCATCCACACAGGCACCTGACACCCATGGGACACAGCCTTGAAGCTTCAGCTTTGGCTCCATCTAAAAATCTTGGCCTTATCTGGTCTGTTTCAATCTGATATAACCCCCACTGCTTTTGAGGGAACCATCCCCAGCAAGTACAGCAAGCTCCTTCAAAGCAGGGACGCATCCCATCCAGGTTCAGCAGACTGCTTGCTAAGTGTTGGTGGGAAGCTTGCATAAGGTAGATAAACTAAGTAGTAAATAAAGTAAATGAACTAGGAAGAGAATATCACATGACTATATCACTCCAAGGTGTGTGTGTGTGTGTGTGTGTGTGTGTGTGTGTGTGTGTGTGAAGATGCCTAAGGCAGCATACCACACCCACATTTACTTTAGAATTGGTCACAATAGCCAAGTTACAGAATCTGCCTAATGTCCATTAACGGATGGGCAAAGAAAATGGGGTGTATATATACAGTGGAGTTAATTCAGCCATATGGAAGAATGAGATTGTGTCATTTGCTGGAAAATGGATACAACTGGAACTCATCATATTAAGTGAAGTAAGCCAGACTCAGAAAGACAAACGTCATGTTTTCTCTCCTTTATGAATTCCAGCTTTTATAAAGATACAGAAAATCCTATATATGAGGTCACACACACACACACACACAAGCGAAGAGACAGACTGTGAAGGAAGGGGACTAGCGGGAGGCAAAGAGTAGGAAGGAGAGGGTGTGAGAGGGTGAATATATTTATGCAGCCCATCACTCACAATGAATATGCACCAATTCAAAGCATTTTTTCATGTGACTTAAACTGGGTACAGTGGCTCACACATTTGAGAGGCTAAAAGTCTCACTGGAGATCTGAGGCCACAGTGCTGTGCAGGATTACAGTGAAATCCTGTCGCAAACAAGCAAAAGGGGAGACTGGAGCAACGGCTAAGTGGTTAGAAGCACTGGCTACTCTTCCAGAGGACCTGGGTTCAATCCTTGGCACCCACATGACAGCACTGAAGTTCCGGTTCCAGTGGGGATGGTGCCCCCTTCTTGTCCCTAGGAGCACTGCATACACAGACACTAAATTCTAGTGGAAACACCCATACACACACAATTTTTTTAAAGCAAAATAAAAAGTAAATTAGCAAGAAGAGAAGGAGCGTCCCCAGGAATCCTCGGGTGAAAAAAGCTTTGTGTCTTTGGTGTTTCTGTACTGCTGCAAAAGGCATGATGACCCCAGGCATATGGCCCCGCAAAGGTGGTTGCCACTCACGCTGTCTCAGGTAGGCAGGGCACAGGTACTCAGTGAATGTCACTACAGACAGTCCCATCAATTAAATTTAGTAGAGTTTATTTAGCAAAACAATGATTTGTGAGCTGGGCTAGCGTTAGAACAGTGTCTTCGGGAGGTATCTATAGGGAAACAGGAAAGCGGCACAGAGGACCACTTAACCTTGCTACAGCTTAACTAGACAACCATTTACCAGCTACATCAGCTACACCGTCACACCCTCTCCTTTCTACTCCCTGCCCCGCCCCTACAGGCACTAGTCCCCCTTCTTCATGGTCTGTCTTTTGCTTCCATACCATACATACATATATATGTACACACACACACACACACACACACACACACACACACACACACCAGTTACATCTCAGCAGTGCCTTCTGAACCACCCAAAGCTTAATCATGATTAAACCACATTAGCTTTGCCTGTGCCAGTAGCCAGTTCACAGATGATGGATATGGAGACTCCATGTGACCATTCATTCCACAGTTCAGGGGTCAGGTTAGCCTGTTTAGTCAAGAGGAAGTCAAATCACCCTTGGCTTTACCGAGAGCTTGAGTGAACTGCTCTGCTCCCCACCCATTCCCAAAGAGCAGGCTCCTCTGGAGATATAGTAGCTGATTCTGAGAGAACAGGTTTAGAGTGCTGGTGATGCAGACCACAATGCTGACGGTGCTGCTAAGGCATGGACTTGTAAGGGTTAAAATCACAAAACGAGAACAGCCTGGGCTGCACACCCGTTCTAGGACCTGCCTTCTGGGGTTCCTATGTGTTTTCTTCTTCTTGTGGTGATGGGCTCAAACCCAGAGCCTTGGACATGCCAGGCAAGGGCTCCACTACTGGGCCATATGCCCAGCCCCTCTTGCCCCTTGCCATGATTCACAGGGTTCTCTCCATCTCTTTCATCTTGTGGTTCACTGGGAACATCATGGACTTGGAAAGAATCTGCCTAGTTTCTTTCCAGCCCCAGCAAAAACAGACATGTTGGAGACAAAGATAGTGTCTCACAAGCAACACTGTACTTGCAGGTCCTTGACTTCCTCCCACAGTCAGGTGGGAGTCATTAAATGCCAGTTTTACAGAAGGGAAAATTGATTAATGACTGATTCTGGGACACCTCGCTAATACATGATGGGACCGCAAACTCCATTCTTCCTCTGCTAGAGCACACTGACTCCCATCCTGGGGCTCACCCAGATCCCCGCTGTCACGTGTCAACTCTTCTCTCTTCTCTCTTGAGTTCTCAGTGCCTCTCCTCTCACTGTTGTGACCTACACCGTAGACTGGACTGAGCCTGAGCTGTCTGCCTGTACCGTGAAATGGGGCATCCAGAAACTGAAGACCAATTGCCACAGGCCATCAGCTCCTTAGGAAGCTGAGCCTAGACAAGCCTAGGAAAGTGTGCTGGCTTGTTCTTCACCTACTGGGGTCTGTGAGGAAGCATGGCAGGGGCTGGCTCGCACCACCCTGCCTACCTAGGACCTTCATCTCCTAGAGTTCATTCTGCCCTACAGGAGGTCTCATCAGGCTAGAGAGGTGGCTCTGTGTTTAAGAGCACGTACTCCTCTTGCAGAGGACCCAGATTCACTTCCCAGCATCCACATGGCAGCTCCCAATCATCCACAACTCCAGTTCCAGGGGATTCAATGCACACATATGGTGCACATACACATACATGCAGGCAAAACAAATAAAATATTTTTAAAAAGATGTCACCTTCCCAGGAGCCTTCTTCCTGGTCCAAACTGACAACCAGGAGAAAGTAACCACAAGCTGTGACACACTTGACGTGAACTTGCTTGGAATGGGACAGCAGTGCAGTGCTTCTAATTTTATATGACATTTTTATTGACGTGGTATTTACAATAACATTAGAGGAGTTTAAGGGAAAAAGCCAGTGTGTAATCCTACCTGTTCCTCTCACACAGCCATTTTCCTTTTCCTTGGCCCCTTTGTAATCTTCAGCTAGAAATACTCGTTCTTTACTTAGCTCTAATCCTAGTGTTTATAAGTAATTCTGTGTTCTGTTTATTTTATTCAGAACTAGCTTGTAAACACGTTTCTACACTCCTGTGTGTTCATGTTGGTCCCTCCTGACATCTGTAGTCTTTAATGCTGTGTGTGTGTGTGTGTGTGGATCTGTCTGCCCATCTGTGTGCGTCTGTGAGTCTGTGTGTCTGTCTGTCGTATACCACAGTTACTTCCTAATAATTGAAAATTGAAGCTTCCCTTACAAACAATTGTGCTATGAGCATCTTTGCACAGATATCTTTCTTTTTCTGGAATATATTTTTTTGAGCAGTCAGGCTCTGAGTTTTAAGCATCAGCTGAAGTGTGCACCCCTTCTGCAACAGCAAGAGCAGCTGTCAGCCTCTTCCAGCACCAGTGACCGCGAGGTAGGCCGACTGTCCCCTTTCCACAGACGAATGGGCAGAGGCTCAGACAGACAAGGCCATTCGTCTCGCTCGTGGATCTAGGACAAAGGATCTAAACCCAAATCTCCTGGTCCAGAAAACTGTTGGCTCCGCCCAGCTGCTGACATTTCTAAAGCTATGAAGTGCTATACAAAAATCAGGCACTAACAATTATTATTACTTCCACCCCCTGGAGCTTGGCTTGAATCCCTGCACAGCCGGCACCTCAGACCTGCAACACCGCACACTTGGCCTTCATGAAGAGCTCTTATTGGGAACAGTTGGGAGACCCCTGGGCCCAGTCTCCAGTTTCTAACACAGTGATCAGATCCCACTGGCTGACCCCACCCTGTGTGCGCAGCAGTGAGGCGCTGCAAACTGTCTGATAGCAACCCTCCTGGAGTAGGACTTCCTGGGACAGATAGGAGCTTCCAGCCTTTCTGACCTGCTACATGAAGCTGAGAGGGGACAGGCCTCAGGGTGCTCTTTGGGCATGTTGATGGCTCAAAGCCATTCAGCACTGTCAGGTTATAGTCATGGTATTGCCCTGGCTGTTGGTTGAGCCAACACAAATCCCTGGTTTTAAAGTGTTGGGGAAGAAGAGATGATGCGGGAGACAGAGGGAGGAAAGTGGGGGGAAGGGCCTAAACTTTCTGGAAGTCAAATACTCCCCAAGAAACATTTCAACGTATAAAAGACTGAGAAACATATGGATTGAATTTTCCCAAAGAATACATATGGATTCAAAAATGTAATGGTCAGGGTGGGGGTTGGGTTCTTGTTGGATGATTGGGTATTTTTCCCCCAAAGCACATTGCGGGGAATTTTACTGGCAGTCAAACAACTTAAAACATCTGGAGATGTCAAGCAGACGTGGAGTCACGCAGGTGACCCTGCACCCAATTTGCCGTGGTAGTGAGCTATCTACTGTGTCTCTGCCACAGAGCACACATTCTTGTTCAATCTGTTCACTTTCTGTCCCAGGATGGCACGTGTAGCCCCAGAGGATGTAATCAAGGCCTTGCCCTGCTGCACACTGCCACAGTGGCCTCCAGAGGCTTCTTGCCTGGGCTCACTGCTGGAGTTGCAGGATGTTGATTAAAATTAAATGGAGTCCAGCTCTGATGTTACCCTCTTCTTTGGATCATGACTTCCTCACCTAGAAAATGGGACCGATCACAATCCCAGTCTCCGAGGGTTGAGAGAATTAAATATGAGAGGACATGTAACTTGCCTGGAACAAACCTCTAAGTACATGACATAATAGTACTGAGGAGCCAGCAAGATATCTTTCCAGATAAAGGCACTTAATGTGCAAGCCTGGACACCTCAATTTAACCCCCAGACCTGACAGAGGTTGTCTCTGACCTCCATGAGCATCTAACACGCATGCCTACAAATACATACACAATAAAAAATAATAACAATTTTAGTAGTATTAAAAGCCAGGCATAATGGTGCATGCCTTAAATCCCAGCACTTGGGAGGCAGAGGCAGGTAGATCTCTGTGAGTTCAAGGACAGCCTGGTCTACCATAGTAGGAGGCTGCTTGTTTGTTTCCCAGCTGCCCAGACTCCCAAAATAATCCCACAGAAACAATATTATTTAAATCACTGCTTGGCCCATTAGCTCTAGCTTCTTATTGCCTCACTCTTACATATTAAATTAACCCATTTCTATTATTTTATATTTTACCATGATGCTAGTGGCCTACCAGCAAGGTTCCTGCTGGCAGCTCGTGTCTTTCCCTTCTGGCGGCTCCAGGGCATCTCTCTGACTCTGCCTTCTTTCTCCCAGCATTCAGTTTAGTTTTCCCTG
>LOJH01024200.1:1233-14496 GCA_001685095.1 Ellobius talpinus | reverse complement strand
GGTTACCAAAAAAGCCAGTACAAGCAGTAGGGATAAATCCTGGTGCCACTGCCAATGGCATCTCAGTCTACCCCTTCTATGCAACTGTCAACCACATTCAGAGGGACTAGTTTGGTCCTATGCTTGTTCCTTTCCAGTCTGACTGGTGTTGGTGCGCTCCCATTAGCTCAGGTAGACTGTTTCAGTGGGTGTACCCATTATGGTCTTGACCTCAAAATTGGGAATATAGGCATGGGTGGAGAAGGGAGGGTGGAAGGGGAAAAGGGGGGAAAGGAGGATGGGCGAGGAGAACTTGGAGGAATGGGATAGTCAAGATGGAGAAAGGACAGAGAAGAGAGCAAGGAATGACATATCTTGATCGAGGAATCCACTATAGGGTTTGCAAGAAACCTGGCTCTTGAGAAATTCCCAGGAATCCATAAGGATGACTCCAGCTAAGATCCTAAGCAACAGAGGAGAGGGTGCCTGAACTGGCCTTCCCTGTAGTCAGACTAATAAATATCTTAAATATCACCATAGAACCTTCATCCATTAACAGATGGAAACAGAGGCAGAGACCCACATCAGAGCACTGGACTGAGCTCCCAAATCCAGCTAAAGAGTGGGAGGAATGAGAATATGAGCAACTTCCTTTTTACGTCTAAAAGACGGTTTTGGGGAGAATGCTGTTGCTGTTAGTGGTAGTGGAGATGGATAGATGGAAAGTAGCAGTAAGGGGCTGTGTGGGGGGATATTCATGTAAGTACACACAATTGCATTAGCTAAACAAATCCATTCATTTACCCTTTCCAAGTGTTTTCATTTCATACCTTTGGCTGAGATAAAACACCCTGACCAACAGCAATGTATGGGACAAAGGGTGTTGTCTGGCATACAATGATCAGTCATGGTCCAAAGCTGTGGGGAAGTCAAGGCAGAAACTTAAACCATCATGCAAAATGGAAAGGAGAGCAGAGACAGAATGAATTCCTGCTTACTGCTTTGCTTTTTCTCAGCTAGCTTTCTTCACTTTCACACACTGCACAGCCCAGCCCATGAAAAAGAAAGTCTTCCATGCCACCTCAGTTAAGACCTTCAAGATGACCCTCCACAGACATGTCCACAGTCCAACCTTATCTAGACAATTCCTCAGTGGAAACTCTCCTATGAGAGTCTCGTGTCAAGTTGAATGTCATAACTAATCATCACACCAAGGAACCATGAGAACCTCTTAGATTTGCCAATATAGCTTTCTCCTCAAAAGCATTATTTTTATCTCAGGGAAATGTGGGGCATTTTATTCGGCCATGACAAAACTAAGTGGGGGTGTTAAAAGTATTGAATCTCCAAAAAAAGACACAGAAATGTGATGGGCAATTTTTCTTGTCAAAATGAGTTAGTCATTTATCTCCCGAGATAATGCAGGCAAGACTCAGAAATCAATTTGAAAGAAATCAACATTATAAAATATAAATATGGGAGTGTAGCTCAGCCATTATGCCTCATTCAGATCATTCTCCATTTTCCTTTCTTCCTGAAGGGTGATGGGGAGAGGAAACAGTGGTCAGCTGTGAGGAGTAACTGCAGCTTTACTGTCTCACTGTGACACCGACGCAGGAATAAGTAGAGCTCCACTTTCCTGGGATTGTGTGAGGATTCAAACCTGCTTCTGTGAAATAAACACCTGAAGAGGCTTAGAGCAACCTGAAGTGGGTTCTACAGTTTCAGCTAACCCTGAAAGGACTGGGGAATCTCTGGAAACACAGACCAATCAAAGGGCAAGCTAATTAGTGACATAGGACCATGGATATTAGTCACCAGGAGATTGAAATTGAAAGGACTCCAGGGGTTGGGACTAATTCATGCCTCTGGACACATTTTGGCCAACATATAAAGCAGTTTAAGCAAAATATGTTCAAAGAAACATAGTAGAATACAAATGATAGCACATTACAACAGAGACAGAAACCAAACTGAAAAAAGATAAAGATTTAAACATTCACTCATAAATGAAAGAGTTCACCATATTGAATCTCCTTTTTTTTATTGAGATAGGTTTTTCTCTGTAGCTTTGGAGCTTGTCCAGGAACTAGCTCTTGTAGATCAAGCTGGCCTTGAACTCACAGAGATCCACCTGCCTCTGCCTCCTGAGTTTTGGGATTAAAGGCATGCACCACCACAGCCCCGCTAAAATCTCCATATACCTTAGCTAGGGTTTCTATTATGTGAAGAGACACCAGGACCACAGCAACTCTTATAAAGGAAAACATTTAATTGTAGGGGCTTGGTTACAGTTCAGAAATTTAGTCATTATCATAATGATTGGAAGCAAGGCAGTATTCAGGCAGAGCATGCAGGCAACATGTTACTAGAGACAGAGCTGAGAGTTCTTATATCTTGACTTACAGGCAGCAGGACTTAGTCTGCAACACTGGGCATGGCTTGACTAAGTATGGAACCTCAAAGCCTGCCTGTATAATGACACACTTTCTTTAACAAGACCATACCTACTCCAACAAAGCTGCACCTCCAAATACTGCCATTCCCTTGGGGACCATTTTCTTTCAACCTACCACATCATAGACATGGATTTCAATTCAACTGGCAAAGCATGTTTGATTTATTATGCAAAATACAGAAAAATTAACAGAATGTTTCTACTATTAACCCAACTCCTAAATGCACTCTATGATCTTGCCCCAGGCTGGTTTCACTTGCTAATGCATTCTACCAGCCCATAAAAAGTTTTACACAAATAACAGATTTTCTGGTGTGTTTCAATTCCTATTCTATATTCTAATCATTAAATAAAAGAATGGTAAAGCACAAAGAGGCTAATGTCTTTCTGGTGAAAGATCTGGGACCATAATCCTTCAATTCTTGATTATCACTAAGTCTTTTACCAAGTTTAATCCACAATGATGCTTTCAGAGTACATCACACTTCTACTGAATATCAAAACAATAACATAAAGAAATAACAATAAACCATCAAATCTGGAAGGAGGAGATATTTATTACATGTACGTATGTATATATGTGTGCATGCATGCATGACTCTCTGTTTCTCTGTCTCTGTCTCTCTCTCTACTCATAACACAGCACTATGTAGAAATCAAACAACTCGCAAGAGTCTGTTCACTCATTCTACCATGTAGGTCCCAGATATCAAATTCAGTCTTGTGGGTGCATAATTTTACCCTCGGAGCCATGTTGTCAAGCTAGGATTTGTTTTTTGTTTGTTTGTTTGTTTTGTTTTGTTTTTGGTAAGGTACTAGTGAAAAGAGCCAAAAGGGAGATAAGTGACAATGCAGGTTTTGAGAAAAGGCATATTCATGAAAATAAAGCCAGTGTAGAACCAAAACAAAGCAATACATGTAGATGAGCAAGCAAATTCAAATCCTACTTAGGGCCGGTAACGCAGGAAATATTTGCGAGATGTGAAGCAGTAGAACTGTGTGTGAAACAGCAGAAACCCTGTGTTCTACCTGAATGACTCAGAAATTAGCTTAGGAAATGCTATGCGGATGAAACATGATTTAGCAGTCTATATTCTGTTTTAGAATGAACATGAGAGTGACTGGGAGAAAACAAGTAGCTAAGAGAAATAAAATAAAGTTTGAAAGTAAATCAGGTCATCCAAGTTCATTTACTTGGATGTCATACATGGAAAAACCAATGCTTCAAAAGGAAAGAATAAACCAATAAAGACTGGGCAGTCTGCTCGAGTTCTTCAGGCTGAGTAGACAGGAGACATATCACATAATTGGCTTTAGCACTTTCAGTGTGGTATATTTTCCAACTTCTCTTGTGCTGGGTAAGTTTCAAAAAATAGACATTGAAAAGAAAGATGATGTGAAAATACAGTCTTAGGAAGTGGAGTTGGTTGCTGTGTGCAGGGAGGATCAAAGAAGAAGATAAGCGGAAGCAGAGAAATAAATCCACAGCTGCTCCTTATTTTGTGGCCCAGACATCTTGGTTGGAGTCATCGATATCATTAGTTGTCCTCTCCCCAAGAACTTAATAATTGGAAAATCAAATCTTTTTCCCCCAAAGTTACCAACTTACCACTCCCACCCAACCTACCCATTACGCCTCCTGCAGATATTTCACCTGGCAAATAAGTTGCCTCCTACAAGCCCTCCTGTAACCTCGAGAGCTTGCATAACTTCTATTACAGCAGGAAAGAGCCAAGGAACAATCAATGGCTGGTCACGTTCACAAACACATAGCATGTACTTCTGAGCAGGAAGAGGGCTATTGACCCAGATCTGTGTCAACAGTTCACTTTTTGACTTTTGAAATTGCAAAGAGTTTCTGCTGACAAAAATTTATCGAGCTAGTTTGGAAAACACCTAATGTCAGCAAAGGGAACTATTTTTTATCACTGTATGCTGTTTAGCAGCTCTTGATGGTGATCAAATTTATTATACCTATAAAAGGCAGGACAACCCAGGAGGCTTAGCCAAGAACTTTGAATTTCTAAAGAACTAAGTATTGAAAGGCAAAGATTTGAACGTGCACCTCACAAGGCCACTAGGAATCATGTCACTGAACATGAAAGTGACAACATAAAGAGTTAAGCATAGTGTGCAACCTCATAAAGGAAACGTCTCTCTGCAACAGATAAAGACCACCACAGAGAACCACAGCAATCAAAATACAAGGTTTTGGAGCCCTTTCCCAATGGCTACATCTACAAAACACTCCTACACCTGAGACTCGGGAACTTTGCAGTAGAGGGATCAGAAAGATACTAAGAACAGGAAGTTTGCTGTGAAATTTTGTTCTAGGAATGGCGGAAGCTACACCCACATGTCTCACCAACCTTATTTTCCAAACATGAGCAGCCAAATGGCTTGCCAAAGTGGGTGGAAAAAAGTGCATTAAGTCTTAATTCTATACAAAAAACTATAGGCAACTTCAGACAGCTGGGAGTCAGAGTGGTGCTCTTCCCTAGGGAAGAGCAGACCAATTGGTTGTCCAGTACCAAATAGCATGCCCTGACAATATACATACATGTAATATTTCATAGACTGAGTAGGCTTTGTTTAACAATATATGTATATATACATATGTATGTATATATTGTATACACATAAACAAATGTGTATACAATAACAATTAGTGAATTTGGAGGCCATGAATTTGGTGGAGAGTGGGGAGTGGTATACAGCAGAGTTTGGAGGAAAGAAAGGGAAGGGGGAAGTGTTGGAATTATATTAAAATTTAAAAAAATAAAATAAAAAGAAATAAAATGAAAAAAGTGTTAAGCATATAACCAAATAGGCATATTTTCTAAGTACTTTCTAATCCATGAATGGTGGCACATGATTATAACCCCAGCAATTCAGAAGTAGAAGCAGAAGGATTAAGAGTATGAGCCTATCCAGAGCTATAAAGTCAGATGCTGTTTGTAAAATCCAAAGGCTGGAGATGCAATTTAGTGATAGAACACATACCAATACCAACACCTCTGCCAGCACCACCACCAGCCAGCCTATCTTCAGAATTTATTGACCCAGAAAACACAGAAAGACTAGTGTCCTATGACCAAATTATTGCTCAAAATAAAACAAAACCCAAACCAGGTTCAGATCTTTCTCTTTCAGAGCTGCCCCAATGCTGAGAAGTGCAGCAAGGTGTTTAAAATACTATAACAGAGGTCCAAGCAATGTGCTGAGTTGCCCAGGGACTTGATTCAGGAAACTTTGTAAGAGTTGATGACCATACCAACAAAATCTAACAATTTAGAAGCAATGATATGGACTAAATCAAATTCTTTTGAGTGTAAATCAATTAAAAAGTTCTAATCATTTAAAATATTGACATCTTATCTATAAGTTTATTAATAGAATAGGGATTTAAAAGTGTGACAGCAATTTTCTTTTGAACGTCAGTTAGTGACTAACTAATCAGTGAGAGAAAAGATCTTTAGCTTGTGTGAAGTCCAATGTTAGCAGGTAGTTGGGGCTTTCCCAGATAAGGAGACTGATGTGATGTGTGAAGATGGGATGGTCTGGTCTTTGTTTCTCTTCTCTCCCCTCTTTTCCTCACTTCCCTTCCCCTCTCCTCCCCCTCCCTTCTGCTCCTCTCATCTTTCCTCTTTCCTTTCTTCTTATCTTCTTAGAATTCAGAAATGAGCAATCATTCTACAGCAGGGAAAACTAGAGCAAACTGCATCAGGATACCTTGGCTACTAATAGGGGAACGTGGGAGATCTATGGAATGATAGTCCTTCGTTTCATTTACTTTCCTTATAATGCAATGGGGAAAAGCTTGGTTGGTTTTAGAGGAGCCTCCTTGTGTTTCTGTATATTTTCTTTTCTTGTGTAGACTAGAAGGGTCTACTTGAAACTTCTTCTCTTTATGGATTTCCATATTTTAAACTGGGAAGTTGGAGGTCTTCTGAACACTGGACAGTGTTATAGTATTATAGAACACCAGGTAAGAAAGAATGTCAAATCTTAGAAATCTTTGCAAAACTCCCACTGTAGTACCAACTGGATTGTTGAAAAATTATTTTTAAAACGACATTTGAATGATGACTAAGCCGAGAGATAAAATTTAAGAAATATACCAGGTGTGACACACATGGTTCATGATTGCCCTAGTTTGCTTTCTATCACTGTGATAAACACCATGACTGAAAGCAACTTGGGGAGAAAGCTGTTTGTTTCATCTACAATTCTTCAGTCTTACAGTTGTCCATCAGGAAAGGAAGTTAGGGCAGGAATTCAAGGCAGGACCCTGGAGGCAGAAACTGAAACAAAATCTAGGGAGGAATGTTGCTTCCTGTCTTTCTCTTGATGGCTTGCACAGTCTGATTTCTGATACCACCCAGGACTACCTGGCCACCTGTAGCCAATCATTCAGTTATCTGGGCCTTTCTATATCACTGATCAATTAAGAAATGCTTCTCAGACTCATCTACCAGCCAAGTGATGGAGGACTGTTCTCAACTGACGTTGCCTCTTCCCAGATGACCCTAGTTTGTGTCAAGCTGACAAAAAAGTAACGAGTATTATGAATGAGACAGATACCAAGGTGTAGGTTCCTACGATCTCAGAATCTATGCTCTCAATCTATGCCTTTAAATTCTTTAGGAATATAGAGGAGAAATAACTAATAATGAAATATCAAAACCTATGCTGCATGCCAAGTACACATCTCAGTGTTCGAAACGAAAATAAATAAATGGTCAGGAAAGTAGCAGTGATGATAAGGGGGCCAGATATTTGTCTCTCCTTAATACTTATCTGTCTTAAATTTGAGGAACAAAACAGGTTTTGTTTTGTCTTAGATGGTTAAAGTTAACTTAACATGTACTATATAAACATTGAATTACAACTGGACATAGGTAATTCATTCAGTAAATGGCACAACACATACAACTTAAAAAGGGATAACCTAATTCCCCAAGGTCATGAGGTACTGGGACCAGATCTAGAAGACCAGTCTATTGATGGTCAGGATGGGTGAAAGGAGAATCAGGTTGCATTGTGAAAAGAAAGTGAGGCAGAAATAAGTAGGTACAAAGGAAGGCCATGTTCACTGACTAGAAGAATTAATATCATGGAAATATCCACATCACCCAGAGGTATAGATAGGTAAGGTAGATCATCTGTTCTTATTGGAGTAAGATGATGTCTAACTGTGGTTTCTATTTTGTCTCCCTGGTGACTAGTGATATGGGAATTTTATTCCCTGTGACTACATTATGTTAAGCTAGGAATGTTATCACTTGTATGTAGAACATGAAATATTGATCTCATAGTCTCTTAGAATTGTGATCAAGTTTTGGGATAGTTTATAGGAGATAATGTGGAGATATTGAATACAGACAGAGTAATGAATACAAAAGTTATAACACAGTAATTATAGTTAAAAGTATATTGTTTTAAGTAAAATATAGTGTCTTGTTCTATGGCATAGGTAATCTTGATATCCAGAAAAATCACTTTGTATCCTCCACTGTCCTTGATCCAAGATCCTTCTGCCTCAGCCTTGTAAGTGCTGGGCTGACAGCAATACACCACCATACCTGGCAGTCTAGTGCTGAATTTTTAAAAATGCAAAGGGAATAGCCGGAAATTACTACATGCACACATGAGAAGATAACTGTGTGAGGTGCACATGTTGATTAGTACAGCTTAGTTCTTTTACATTATACAGGATTTTAGATACTATGCTGTATACGCTAAATATTATGACTTTATCTGTCAATATGATTTTTTATTATTGTAAAACTCTACCACAATGTCCAGAGAAAGGGAAAAATAAAAGAAGAATCCCAGTGTCTGCCATAGACTGTGATTCCTTATGTCTTTATGGCTGCCTCGCCTGCTATGATATCAAGTTAGGAAAATGATACCTAGATTGTCATTTTTTTTCTGCTGAAGAATTCTGCCAATGCTGTGGGAGCCAAAGGTGCTGAGACATCTTTGCAGAAAGAGCGTCTGGTTCTGCCCCGACCCCATGCTCCCAACGTTCAGCTTTGAGTTAGCCAGGCTTACACTTTCATCACTCTTCCCTCATCTTGATTATTTCTTTTTTTTATCAGTATCATTTCTCGTGTGGTCTGAAGTGTGGACACTTTAGTTATCGAATAGGTTCCAAAACCTAATTAAAGAGAAGGTCATGCTTCACTACTCAGTTGTTCCATAGACAGTTTTTAACCATGTCTCCTTTATTTTGGGGAGCCAATCGCTTTATGTTCTAGAGGCACTTCCACAGCCATCCAAAGTAGGAAAGGAGTCCGTCCACCATAACCAAGTTCATGGCACTTTGCAGGTGGAAATCCTTGGGGATCTCACCAGTCATTGTTGAGAAACACACTGCAGTGGCACAGCTCAGTGGCTGGAAGACAGCAGGCAGACACAAGACGGGCTACAAAGTGACTGTGTTTGTTTCTCATAAATATGACCCAATGTGACAGCAATGGAATGAAACTATTTTTCATGCAGCAAGTCTCCAGAAATAAAAGAAGGCTCTTCAAACCTTTGCTCAGATACTATGGGCACAGTACAAAGGACGGAGAACAAATTAGGGGTCAGAACTCTAGAACCACCTCCTCAGCAAACAAATAACAGGTTGTAAGTTCCTCTGGCAGGAGATTTATGATCACATCTGAAACAGAGAGAAGGATCTATGAGCTGTTTCCAGAGCAGACAGAGAGAGTCTGTGCTGCCAAAGAAGTCTGAAATCCCATCTATCTTGACAAGAATTTACTCAGCAATGGAAGGGAGAACCTATGGTCTGTGGGCTGAACATCAAAAAGGCCATGGCAGGAATGATCAAAGACCCTGGTAGGAATAATCAGAACAGAGAGAAGTGCCAATTAGTTCACAACTGAAGAAGAAAAGATCACAAGTTGCAACACAGATTATCCGAGTCTGTAACAGAGGTTCTCAACTGATGGCTCATGACCCCACTAGAGTGGCCTTTCAGATACCTTGCATATCAAACTTTTACATTATGATTCATAGTAGTAACAAAATTACAGTTTTGAAGTAACAATGAAATAAATATATGGTTGGGAGCCACCATAACATGAGAAACTGTATTAAAGGGTTGCAACATTAGGAAAGTTGAGAACCACTGGTTTAGAAGAATCTGCCCTGGAGGGGAAAGAGGAGTGGGAGGAGAAGAAAAAGAGAGAATATAAATATCAACTTTAAAAACATTCTAACTAAACACTTCAGTGGGGAAATTTTGGTTTCAGCAACTCACCGGACAAGACAACTTGGTATAATTTCCCCGCCTTTCTGAAATTCAAGCCATATAAGAATCAGTTTACTTACTCTAATTTTATTTTCCTCCAGACTTCATGCCTTATTAAATTTTGGATATTCCCTTACATGACTTAAGTTATGTAAGCCTGTGTGTGAATGTTTTTGATTATTTTTTTTAACGTGCCAAAAAGAATTCATTTAAAAAGCATCAGAAACCAGGACATAAACAATTCAAGAAAGATATCACAGAGGATCCTCAGAATGAAGAATGGTTAGGTAAAGCTCTAGGAAGCTGAAGAGGCTGATGAGACGTGAAAGTGTGAAAACCTGAAGACAATTTAAGCTTTCTCTCCAGTCTCAGCAGGGGACTATTCAAGACACACTGCATCAGCTAACATCCTTAGAGCTCTGGAAATTAAATCGACTTCATTCTGGTCAGAGTAGGAAAGTTCTCGTATGGTCTGGGATAACTGATTATAGAAAGTAGTAAAATATTTACTGTTGTCTGTTCAAGGCCTCCAGTCTCTACATTTAATGGTCGAGGGAGGCGAAATCCAAATATTGGTCAAGTATTAGCAACTTTCCCAGTTACTCTGACAAAATACCAGACAGAAAGGTCTATAGGAGGAAGAATTTATTTTTGTTCACAGTGTCACAGCGTTCAGTCCACAGGGGCTTAGCCCATGTGCTTGGTTTGAGCATACTGGTTGTAGGAACCTGCATCTTTCATAGCTGGTCAGGAAGCACAGAAAGGGAGGAAAATAAGCACCCAAACTGTTAAGCAAGTGGATTCCCTGATGCTTGATGAGCTGTGAAAACCATCATTACATTTATGACATGCACTTTGATATTATGACATCCAGTTTCTAATCTGATGCTCATAAGAGATATTTATCTCTGGGTACAAGAATATCCAAGATGTCCTTGTTTACCTTTGTGGTGATCTTATTGAGCCGTATATCCAATTCTCTTTAATTGACTATATTCAAATTATACCCAATTCATATGTTCATTTTTTATGAAAAAGTTATTACTATAATAGCAAAAGGTCAATTTAACAGCAGTAATAAATTTGGAAAAGGCAGGCCAATCTATACCACTTAGCTATACATGGGCATTAAAATTCACCTTACCACTTCCAGCAGCAAGTTTAAACAGTTGTTGTTTACAGGGATTTATTCTATCTTTTCAGTCACTTCCTCCCTTCTCAGCCACACTCAGTAAACTCTTGTGAGACCATGAATGAACAAGATTTGGAATGAGTGCTTATGACATTTTCTATTTAGCCAATTATGAAACAGCAGCTAGAGAAAAAAATCATATAGCTCAGATGTCTTTCTTTTCTTTAGCAGTCGGTCATTCACTCATATACTTCTACCAGTTACTTGCCAATCACCTAATAAAAGCCTGTCACACAGCTGACCTTTCAGGAAGATGAACATTGCTACAGCAGACACTAAAGTCAAGAACAAGCAGACTGGTCTTGAAGATGGACAAATGTGCACACAGGGCAAGAGCTAAGTAGTGATAACGACTGTAAATTTTAGTTTTAGATTTAAAATAGAAAAGTTTCCATGAACACCAAATGAATAGATCTCAGATGACGAGAACAGAAAACTATCACGTGGGATAAAGGGAAAGAGATATTGCTAGGCTTTATACGGCCTCATAAATCTCAGAGAAAAGGCAAAATATTAGACCCTGAATGACAAGCAGGTCTAGGATGGCAAAAGAAAGAAAAGATGGCAAGAAAGGTAGAGAAGACAGAAGTGGAAGTGACAAAAAGAGAACCAGATTGAACAGACATGTGAAGGCCCTGGATACTGTGTAGATATCACTCTCTAAATAAGATGTTTTACATTAAAGAATGATAGAGAGAACTCAAGTGGCATGCATTCAAGGAGCTACTAATGTCATTGCAGACATTTCAAAATAACTATGACCAAAAACAAATGGACAGGAAGGTGTTCCCGAATAGTATTTTCCATCAGGTTTCATGTTTACCAAAGACTAAGTAAGAGGCACAGTTCATTATAAAGACCTTGCAATCAGCAAGACAAGTCCGGGAAGGCTGCACCTTTTGCCTATCACCTCCAGAAACTACCAGTCTTAACAGCACACATTGCTGCCCTGGCATTCCAAAGCAAACATTGTCTTGAGATAATAAATTCCAAAAGGGGAATTCAAGTGTGAACACTTTGCAAGGCTCAGCTGTGTGGAAAATCCTTTTGTGCCTTTATAATTTTCTGTTTGTTTTAGTCCCTGCACAGTAAAAAGGTCTGCTTCGTAGCGAGCTCAGATAAGGTAGATTCAGGTGCAGGAGGGGGGTCACCCACCTGCATCCCACCTGCAGATGTGCTAGTTTCTCTATGTGGGTTTCCTCTGTTCTCTGCTGCAGTGTCTGAGGTGCTATGGAAATGACAACAAAACTCAGTTGCTTCTCTGTAAGCACCATCCATTCTCAGGGTGATTGGTTCATCATTTGGGGGGGAAATATGCCAGATAGCAAATATTTTAATAGCACTTGCTCCATCTAAGATGCAACCTCTATATTTCCCACCAGCTGACAACTTCTGAATCTGTCGGGCCAACATTCTGGAGGAGAATTTATTGTGGGAAAGTGCATAAAAGTGGCAGAATTAGTATTTATGTATAAAATTCTGAGTTCCTCTTTTCTCATTATTTCACAAATATAAATACCAAACGCCTAAAAGCTTTTGTCATTGAGCCTTGATTTTAGACAGAGTTAAGTAAGATACTAACTTAGGTTTATGACTTAGACAAAGTTATTATTTTATTTGCTGCGGGAAGAGAATCCCATACATGGCAGAGAATTAAAGAATAGATTAAATGAGATAGATTATATAAAAAGAGTCTAGCAGAGTATCTCACTAAAAATATTTACTTCATTTTGATATGCCTTTCTCCGTGGATATTTCCCTACGGTACTCTGTGTCTGTGAGCTGAAATTGACCTTCACACATGAAGCCACATGTACAATGATGTATTATTACAGCTCTTCCACACATGAAGCCACATATACAATAATATAAAAGTATTATAGCTCATATGTTAGAGATTTGGTATTCAGTTGATAGTACTATTCAGGGGTAACTAGATCATGAAGGCTTTAACATGTTTAATGTTGATAATATTAATAATGCTAATAATAATAAGTTTATAGATAAGTATGCTATTAGTAGGCGAGATTAAGTTGGAGAAAGCAGGTCACAAGCATGGTCTTGAAGAGAATAACTTGTGCCAAGTTTCTTCCTATTTATTCCTGCTGCCAAACTACCATTTGATAAGCAACTTCACTCAACCATGAGTTTTCCACCATGGCATTTTATCACTCAGCACACAAATAAAGTCAAATGATCATGGGCAGAAATATTTGAAATCAAGAGGTAAAATAAATTTTCCTTGTTGTAGTTGCTTATTTTGTCACAGTGACAAAATTGGGCTAATTCACTTTTATTTATATTTAAAAGGTGAACTGTGTGTGTGTGGGAGAGAGAGAGAGAGAGAGAGAGAGAGAGAGAGAGAGAGAG
>LOJH01024198.1:0-18898 GCA_001685095.1 Ellobius talpinus | reverse complement strand
AGAGAGAGAGAGAGAGAGAGAGAGAGAGAGAGAGAGAGAGAGAGAGGCAGAACTGTTTGTGTCCTGTAGAGAGAGGCAGGTCTGAAGAGAAGCTGTGGGAACAGGTTGATGTGTATAGCCTGTTTGCCATCTGGGGCCATGGTGATATTTGGGCCATGTCTGGGTCAGTGGTCTGGCCGCAACTGTGGTCTGTGTTGACCACCAAAGGCAATGAGGATGCTTAGAGTCTAGGTTGCCACATGTGGCCATGCTGGTGCCCTAGGGCGATGCCACTACAGGAGCCTTCCGATCTGAGTAATCTACACTGCCATTCAGGGCCATGGAGAATTCTGGGCCCAAGCTACAGCTGAGGGTCATATCTGGGACTGTGACCCTACCTTAGCTAGGGTCTGTGTTGATTTTCCTGACTTTTGTAGGCCATGCAAATGCCCAGGGTCTGGGCAGCTATTTGAGGTCATGCTGATGTCTGAGGACCACCCTGAAGCCAGGGCAATGCTGATCTGAGTGGCCAAGGTGGCAGCCAGCCTGAGCTGCAGCCTACAGATAAGTGACCCAGGATCACGCTGACATCTGACTAGGGCAGCCACTGAGGACCATGTCTCAGTTCATGGTTCTACCATAGTTGAAGTTAGGGTCTGTGTTGATATCTATGGCCCATGTTGCCTAAATTGAATTTTAAAAACACAAATTGAAGCATATTTTTAAAAAATGGAGTATAATACTTTTGGTTTAAAAGTGTGAAATTTTTAACAAGATAATAAATTTTATTGAAAAACCTCAGACTGCTTTTGTGAGACTTAATTAGAAGATATTAAAAATAATGCTTTTGTCTAACAGGTCATTTTAAGTATCATTTTGGAAACAGAAATTGCAAATATTCCTCAAACATCATGTTTTGCTATAAGGCTGCATCATAAATACTGGTTATTAGAAACTGAGAAGAATATCATTCAGTGTATCATGCAAAAAAAGAGTAAACATGTTAACTATATGCAAATCATCAAATATTATCTCAAATGGCATACACAAAATAACACATATATTTGCTAATAAAGAAATATAAATAGGAAATTATGAACATTTACATTTCATGTGTTAGCTGTAATGAAGGAAGTTAATTGTGGAAGAGCTGCTAAATACCAAGATCCATAAAAATATGCATTATTTTGTTTGGTTGAAAACATTTAAAATTGTTTTTGGTTTCATAGAAGTTGTGTACAGCTCAGAAGAAAGTGATACATTACTCTAATTATTTAAAAATAACTAACGCATTTACAAATGATCAGCAATAAGAAAATGTATCATTTTATTATGTCTTATTACCATGGTTTATGTTAATTTCTGCAATATTTTGGCTTGATTTTGTATACACACAAACCATAAAATAAACATAAAAACATAAAGTAAGAAAAACAGACAATTCACAGATTAGAAAAAAATAAACCTTTCAATAATGCAATAATGTAAAAGGCTTCATAATGATATAAACAAATTATAAAAAACCTAGATAGGCACATGAACCAAAGAAACCTAGATATATTTACATGAATCAAAATTAAAAGTTAAAGTATGAAGTATGTTTCCAAAATAACAGGAAATAAGCTCTAGCACAGATTTTCTTTGAAATGAAAATTGACATACAACCTCTGGTAAAATGGTATTTTCAAAGAGATTGAAATTCTGAAATCTATGATTCAAGAAGTTTCTTTACCCGTACACAATATAGGGAAACACTCAACCGATTAATGACTTCATTACAGGAAAACACAAGTCATCACAACGAGTTTGCAAAACACATATCTATTAAAATGGAGATAATGTATGAACTGTCAAACGTCTCAAAAGGTAAAGCTAGAGAGAAAAGTACGTTTGGGCACAACTTCTTCATATGTCACCAACAATAAATCAGAAGAACACCATAGTTTGAGAGTAAATAAACAAAGTAAAAAGATCCTGCCTATGCCATTTATGTGACATTTAACACCCAGCAGCACAGATATTATTTGTAAGTACACTTGTATGTGCAAGTGTGCATATTATATAAATGCATGTAAGAAAGTAGCTAAAGAAGCGTCGGTTCCATAGCTTTCAAAAGAAATCAGAATTATCAGTGCTGTGTACCTCCAGGAAACTAATGTTCACAGTACTGTGTACCTGCTCTTTATTACTGTGCCACATATGCACCAAGTGGCTAAGCAGGGAAGCAGGCATTGCTTGAGTATATGCTGTATGTCAGGACATACTCTAGCATACATGAGCTAATTTTCCAGATTAAATCTCTTCATGAATCCCATTAGCATTTTTGTATTATGACTGTGTAATCCATATTTATTAACATTTTCCCTATAAATTTGGTAATTTACCATTTTCTTTGTTGAAGCTATGGTGTTGTTTGATTTAGATTATAAGTATTTGCTATGATGACAAGCCCAACCGTGTTAGCCATCACTAAGAATTCACTGGCTGTGACTGAGAAGCCATCTGTTTGGTGCAATGGCTACATGGAGGAAAAGTTTTCATAGCAAGGCTCGCAGTAGGTGTACTTGGAAAGACTGGCTGGGGAAAGTTCACACAGTCTTCATGTTATCCATGAGTGTGCAAATGGAAGTTTAATTTTCTAGACACAGACCAGATATCAGCATCTCATAGATTGAGTCTGACTCTCCTTTACCCATCTGCATTTGAACTTATGATATTAGACTGGAATGAATTTTCACACTATGGCAACAACCAACTCTCTTGACAAAACCTAGTTTTTTTTTCTTTTCCTTATTTTAAAACCCACTTCATCTAACTCACGTTATTAATATATTCTCTTCCATTTTTCATGTGGCACACTTTTAATTTCTTCCTCAAATATTAATTGCACAAAACAGAATGACTGGATGATGAAATCTCCAAATATGGGCCAACAAAGCATCCATCTTGTCTGTCTACTCTGTCATGCTCAGATACCTCTTTCCCCTCAAGACTCTTTCTATTTCCTAAAAGTCTGTCTTAATTACTTCTTTCTCTCACTCTTCCTTGCCTTTCTCTGTCTCTTGTAACCACTATCCCAACTCATACTTACACAACATTGATTTATTGACTTCCTTAAAAGTGGCACGTGTCATTTGTATTTCTATGCCTGGCTTCATTCATTTATTCCAATGCTCTCCAGCTGCATAAGAGTTGTTACACCTGACTGCATCCTGGTCCTTTGTATGGCTATGTAGTATTTCATGTCGATAATCTGTTGTAATTTGTACATTTTTGAAGACTTAGTTGTTTGTACATTCCTCCTCCTCTTCTATTTTCTTTTCTCTTCTTATCTTTTAGATAGAGAGTTACAGATGACATAGTCATAGATATCTGAAGGCAATAACTTCTTTAATATGAGAGAAACCATCCCCAATAATATTATACAAATTTTCAGCAACCTTCACCATGCTGCATAAGTATCAGGTACTAATAGAACAATGCGTTCCTAAGGGACAGAAAATAAAATAATAGCAATAAGTAAATTTGAACAGTAAAATTCAAGAAAAAAGACTACTTAATCAATGATTTGGGGCAGCAAAATGTCTAACAAAGCAGAGTGGTTCTAAGTGTGGATTTCTCTGACTATATCTTTCTTCCCTAAAACTTAGAATAAACCATATTCCTTATAGAGATGAAGAATAAGACCAAATATACATAGTTTGTAGACCTTAGTAAATACCTCTAACATATTTTTTTAGGTTACAGTAAATTACCATTAAAAATAAGATCCAAATTAAGGATAGTTGGCGACACATTTTCTATGGATGTGAAAGTGGGGTCCAGACGCACAAATACTTTCTGCTGTCACAGGTGAGGTTTGTTCATTGAAACAGCATCTGGGTCTCTCATGCTGATCAACTTGCCCATAGAGACTGCAAGGCTTTGACATCTGGTCTGCAGTGGTTCTGCCTGGATAAGCATTGAGCCAAATTTTGACATTCTGAAATTTTAGAACTACAACACTTTTCTGATAAAAAAGAGAAAGGGATACAGATGACTGTGTCCTGCATATTGCATGGTAACATTCTGTGTGTTTGTCTAAAACACAGGGTTCGCTACAGGTAAGAGGAACCTGGCCAGCACACTGCCTGTCTGGTGAGTCTTTATGCTGACTATGTCTGGTATTTTATGGCACTGTGTGTGGTGGTTAAGAGGATAGAGATAGGACACCATTTGACAGCCTAAATGGAAACAGAACACAGCAGTGAACAGGATCAGCACATCTTTAGCCTGTGCTGAGTTTTGTTGTTATGCATGAGTTAAGTGCATAGGATTTTGGGTAAACAGCAAAACAAGTAAACAGCTTATTATGTCAGACAGCAATAAGCTATCTTAGACAAAAGATTATATATGTCTCATTTAGCAATGAGATTTCCTGTCGGTATTCAACAGAAGGAAAATCTCCACCGGTATTTGGAGATACTCATAGTGCTTCATGGCAGTGTGTTGACTTATTCATTTATTCATTATTTTTGTTTCTCAGAATACGTAAAACCTTAAAACTGTACATAATACTGAGTACCTTCTGGTGTTTTCATCATTGTGTGTCTATGTGTCATTTGATATTAATTCAGGTTAAATTTATCTGTCTCACTGAATGTTTATCATTTATGGTAGACATATTCATAATTATTTTTCTGCTGTATTTTTGAAAGGTAGGGTTCATTTTTGTTGTATTTGGTAACCATTCCATAAAACAGTCCATCAAAACTCTTACCCATGATGTGGTACCAATATGTGAACTCTCCCTGCCACCCCCACCAGAAGTGTTCTAACCCCATGAAACCTCAGATTCAGTCATGCAACCAAGCGATTCACTGTGGCTTTCCTTCTTGTGACTCTAAAATCCTCAGCTGATCTCACATTATCCTTATTGTCTTTGTGGCCTCCACAACCAGTTTTTTGTACACAGTCTGTTTGACTGTCGTACCTAGTTGTAGAAAGTCATCAGTAATTTACAAATTTCACTTCATATTAATAGAAATCATGGACTCTCTTAGAGCTATTTGTGATGATTCTTATGCTGATACAATACCTACTGATGTTAATTTCCAAACTCTGGGTCTTGTGAATAATGGTCTTGTGAAATAACTGGTTTGTATTTTGGTTCTCTATCTTAAATTTCTAGGTTCTACCATGATGTCATACAGTGGTATGACTCAAGTATATTGGACAAAGGACACACTCTTGACATTTATCCAAGCAGTGAGAGACATCAGTAACAACCAGTCATCCTTTGTCAATCTTTGGGAAAGCCCAAATGCTGCTTGGTTGATGAGAAGCAAGAGAGCATTCACACATAAACACGGGGAAACAGCAATATGTATATTTTGGAGGAAAATGAAGACTCAGATACCACTGTCCCTCTGAAATATTTGGAATTTTTGATTAGCTAAGATGCAGTGTGTCAAAGAAGCTACAGGAAATCTAAGGTGTTGTAGAGGAAAGGACCTTGATGATAGACGTGGAAGCTAGCAGTCCAGCAGCAATGGAGAGGAAGATGTTGAGCAGTTTAGTAACAGGACATGTATAGAACAAACTGGAAGCTCTTAAAGAGAAACCACCTTTTTATTGTATGATTCTAAATCTTTTCTATTGTCCTTTTATTTCACCATAAATGATTTTGCTGACAGTAAGTCAAACTAAAAATATACTGTATGTAAAGAGAAATTAAGCCCATCATTTTATTTTCTGTGGGAATTCTTTGATTAGACAGTTATTTGCGCAAAGATTACAGAATTGTAGCACTCACAAATTCAAAAAACAGCATGTAAAACAAACATCAAATCTACTAAAGACTGGCAGTGAGTGAGCTTGGATCCCAAGATGATTAGTTAATGGAGTCAATAGGAGAATAGTTCTTTCTGCCCCATACTCTGAACATGACTTCATGAGGCACATATGCTCTCAAACCAATATTGTCCATTTTGAGTTTCAATGCTTTTAAGTAAAATCTAGTTGAAACTCATTTTATGTGTAGGAAATATTAGCAAAATGAAAAAGACTTTCATAGATACTAGATTTTGCATTCTTTTCTTTTGATCAAAAAGTTGATTAAGGTAGAAAATCCATGCTCTGGTTTCCACCGGTGACAGCTGCCATTTTTACATCTTCCAGAGCCTCTTTGTTCCATATTTCTGTAAGGATATTCTCTATCAAATTCTCTACCTCAAAAAAGATATGGATGCACTTCCATACAAATATTTTATTGTTGAGCAATCATAGTTAGACATTTGACAGTAAAAATTGTTCAAGGAAGCAGTGCTTAGGTGAGATATTGCCGCTGACTCTTCCAGGCAAATCACATTAAGAACCCAACACTTGTAAGACTGTGTCTAATGTATCTTATATCACTTCATTGCGATAAATGTACATCTTAGGCTATGGAACACAGCAAACACAGTGATCACAAGGACTGCTCAGATGATCTCGGCTGTTGTCCCTCAGAGCTATAAGTATTCTTTTTTGGGAAAATTTTCTACTGGCTTGAAGCTCAATGTTTATGCTGTGGTGCCTGTAAAGTGAGCTCCAGGGCATTCTGTAGAATTACCTGTGCATTCTGGGGATTACATACAGGTCCTCAAGCATTTTACCAAATCGGTATTCTCCCTAATCAGTCAACAACAACAACAACAGCAACAACAAAAGTAATAGTCATTATCTTATGCCTTTTATTTTTTTTCATATATTTCTTCCACGGATATTTTTTTCTCCTACATCCTTAATAAGAGACTCTTTTAACTGCATTCCTTTCTAAATAACACACAGGCTCATGATTAAATGTTCATTTTCATCGGTTTTGCAGTTTCTGATTACTGCTTCACCTCCTACTTCCTGCTTAATGTTTTCATCCATATATTCTGCAATTGCCTTAACTCACCATATAGACAAAAGGTGATTACATTCCTTGCATGATTAATTTCTTTCCTTAATTCCATGACTCTGTTCACAGTGAAATTTCGCTAATTCTTTCTCCTTCTTCTCCTATGTGGGATGTTTTTCCATATATGTGTTGCTCCTATTGGTTAATGAATAAAGCTATTTTGGCCTATGGCAGGGCAGAATATAGCCAGACTGGAAGAGATAAAGAGAGTCGGCAGAGTCAGAGAGACACCATGTAACTGCCTAAGGAGAAGAATGAAACTTACCCGTATAGGCCACAGTCTCATGGTCATACAAATAGAGATGGATTAATTTAAAATGTAAGTGCTAGCTGCAGTATATCTGAAACATTGGTCAGACAGTGTTTTAATTAATATAATTTCTGTGTGATTATTTGTGTCTGGGCAGGCAGTATACAAATTAGCAGCCTCCAATTACACCCCTGTGCTTGTTAAACCACACTGAGCACATGCCGTCTTGCATCTTTAATAGATTCCATACAACCATTTTCAAGTCTACCCCAAGACCTGTTGTGTCTGTCTTGAGCTTCTGTACAAATTATTCACTATTGTAGTTACAGTTATGTCTCTCTTAGATACAGTTGATACAAGTGCAATGTAGTTGTAGTTATGGCAGACTTTGTATATTAACTCATTATGTTCTTGTTTCAGTTGTGATCATAGCAGGAGGGTGAGTGCTTTCATGTTTTTGTGTCTAGGCAGCACAGGACTAGATGTGCTAAAATTTGTTTGTCATCTCACCACTTCATAAATGCTTTAGCTGTTTACAAAGCTTGGTGTACTAAAAATAAAGCCATTATATTTTTCATACAATTCCTTACATGGATAGAGTTACTGCTCACTTGAGGAATGAATGCCTAGGAATGAGATGTTTGAGACATAAAATAACCATACAGGTTTGGCTTTTATTATACTCTATACTAGAATATCTTGCTTGCTCCAAAATAATCAGAATGCATTATATACATGCATTAAATCATCAAAGAACAAATTTAAGTAGTGAAAAATATGGTAAAAGAATATCCTAACAGAGCTTATATAATTGAGACTAAGTTATCCGGGTAACTCGATTCACAAATCAAAGTATCACCCCTTTTTTCTTTTAAGTTTGAGAGTAATAAAAATTCCTTTGTGAGCATTAAGAATGATGGTTTGAGGTTTGCAAATGACATGGTTTCTTTGCATCTTTGGCCTCACTGTATATTTCACTTAAATTAGAACATAGGGGTTTCGGAGTTACTTATAACAGAATCTCACTGTGACTTACAGGAAATCTTCTGAAAAGTAAGGATTTCAGTGTATATTACTGTGTTCACTTGCCCTCCATATACCTTCATCAATAAAATACTACAACAAAAATTCACAGTTAAAATATTAGGCTTATGGTCTTATGTCTGAATTTCTAGAACCAAAAATTTGAATATGACTTTTATGAGATTTATATTTAATATCTTTTTGTTTTGTGAGAATTTCATATTAGTGCTGTATTTACATCATTTTCACTCCATCTAATTTCTACCAACTCCTCTCATTTCCCTACAAACTCTCTCTCTCTCAAATTCATGACTGCTTCCTTAATTGTTATTGTCACACACACACACACACACACACACACACACACACACACCCCATGCATGCAATGCATACTCTCTAACACACATACACAGTCTACTGCATCCATTTTGTGTTGCTCAAATGTATATGTATCTATGACTGACCACTTAGGATTTAACAACTCATCACAGGGTTCATCTCTGGAAAAAATGCTAATTTATTCTTCCTCTGTATGTGTCTGTCACAGTCTCACGCTATTGTTTAGAAATTTATTATAAGAAAATATTTCTCTGAGTATTAATAAAATACTTGAGAATAGTTATTTGTTTTTATATACAACATAATGAAGAGATATCTATCAATATTTTAACAATGGACTTGGTGGAAACTCTAAGTATGACAATAACAAGAATACAGGTTATTATTGAATTAAAATTAGAAGTGTCATAAGGAAAATGGCTTGGGTACTTGATGAATTCAACCTTAAATCATCAGGATTGTACTCAAACCAACCATGATCCATCGGGAATGTTTGGATAAAATAACTGTAAAACACTGGAGTGTGGGGCCAAATCAATTCTCTTTCCCTTAGTTGTCATTTTTTAACTTCTTAGTAAGTAATAGTAGAATATTTCTTATAAGAATATTAAGTCCTTACCAACCAGATTTGCTGTAAGTCAACTATTAACTTCTGTTGACATTCTCTTAGATAAGATTAATGATAAGGTGGAACTTAATGAGTTTAGGCAAAGGTGGAATTCAGTGACAAATGCCTTTTTGTATGAAAGTGTCGAACACAGTCATCTGTCCGTTCTTTCCGAGACTAATTAAAACCGTCAAAACAAAAACAAAGAAGTCAGAGACAGGGATGATGGTTTGAAGGGTGGCGCAAGGAAGGCCTCCCTTTCCTTATTAGACAAACAGCAGCTGTTCAAGGACATTAGTAGAAAACACCCTGGAAGACTGTCAAGATGCCTATAGGAAAAATCAGGCTTAGCACAAATGTCCTCAGAGAAGGTGATTAATGGGCAGGATCCACACTACCTGAGATTATGCTAAAATCACACTTTTCAATGTCTGTTGAATATAGAATTCTGAAAATGAGCCCTGAAATTGGTGGGGTTTTCATGACTTTGTTGGAGACAGACTCTGTAGAGGATTCTGGTAAATGCTGAAATTTGAGAGGCTACCTGCACAGCTAAATATGTGCGCCAACTCACACAGATCATTGCTTGTATCTACTTCTAGTGGTTCATTCTCTGAAGGATGTCTCTGAAATTTGTCTAGTCAAAGATGTTAAAGCAGGGCTTGCACTTAAATTTACTACAGAATATTTTAGTGGAATTTATAAAACATTATCCTAGAGAATATTAGCAAGGGATGGGTACTGGATAAATAAAAATATGGCTATATTAAAATACATGTATCTTGTGTCAACCAGCATAACTTCATGTCAGTTACTTTGAAAAATTCCATTATACAAGGGAACACAATGCCATGACTGTCAAGAGTCTGGCTGAATACAGCTGACATTTTTTCTGACAAACCCCTAATGTTTTGTTTAGTCCATTCAGGCTACAAAGATGAAGTGCACTAAAGAGATCACCTATAAACCTTGAAAGTTAATCTCAGACAGTGCTGAAGGCATTGAGGATCAAGATAATTAAATTTCCTTCATTGTACTTCTATTGTTATGAACAGACCAAGGAAATTCTTTTAAAAGAAGAATTTAATTGTAGGCCTGCTTACAGTTATAGAGAATTAGTCCATTACCTTTATAGTGGTGAGCCTGGTGGAACACAGACCTGGGTGGTGCTTAAGTAGCTAAGAACTTTACATCCTGATCCTTGGGCATCAGACAGAGAGGAGACAGACACACATGTGCACACACATACACACACACAGAGGAGAGAGAAAGAGAGACAGAGCGAGACAGAGACAGAGAGAGACAGAGAGACAGAGAGAGAGAGGAGAGGAGAGAAAAAGAAACTAGATCTGGTTTAGACTTTTGAAACCTCAAAGTCCATGTTCAAAGGAACTCTTTCTTCAACAAGGCTACACACACCTCCAAATTCCTCTAAAAAGTCTGCTGAGAACTAAGCTTTCCCAAATATACAGCTTTGGGGGACATTTTCATTCAAGCCATCTCACAACACACCAATGTGACTAGTATCCAGAGAAAGTGGTTTCTTTCACAAGAGTGGCCTTCTCTCTGTAACCTCAGATGGCCAAGTGATGTAGCAAGCTGATTCACAAGGGCAGTGAATCACAGGGGCAGAGATCTCATGACTTTGTGACTTCCCCATGACCACATCTCATCATCATAACTTCAAGAGCTAGGATTTTAGTATGTGCATGTTAAAGAAGCACCAACATTCCTACCTGTTCATTACTGGAGACTAAAGCAGACAGAATAACAAACAGTTTAATGTGGTAGGATCTTCTATTCTAAAATTCTGTGAACTTGTTATTTATCAAGAATGTCTCTGAGAAATTTCACTACATATATAGAAAGAACCAAAGCTGTCTAAACTCACTGAGTTAGCAATTCCACTTATCCAAATTTATCCTGAGGAAAAATGATTTTCAAAATTACATATAGGTCATAAATCTATCAAGAATTATAGTAGCACAATTTACAGCTACAGAAATGCATATCAACGGAAGCTGGCCTACAAAACAAATGACACATCCTTATATTAACATAATAAACACGACTAGTGATAATGGATATATCATTTTTACTCAATTTTAAAAGTTGGAATCAGACCTCATGTCATGAATTCAAATTGTAATGGAGGAGATAGATATGTTTATAGTGTGGTTTCCAAAATGTGTATATGGGTTTCTGTGTGAAAAAGATGGTGGTGGGGGATGTTCCAAAACATTTCCCTTCCTTCTTTAAAAGAAGACTCATTATTTTTAAATTTTATTCTTTAACTTAGCTTAACTTCTATTTTTTTCTGAAATAATTTTATAAGTGATTTATCATTTTATCATTTAGATTTTAATATCATTTTCCCTTGTCTTATAACTTTTTTACTATTTAAATTCTTTTGTACTTTAACTAGGTTTGAGAGATTTTATTTTAAATGACAATTTTCAGTTCTTTTAAAGCTAAATCCTTAGCCAGGTGGTGGTGGCACATGCCCTTAATCCCAGCAGTTGGGAGACAGAGACAGGAGGATCCCTCTGAGTTCAAGGTCAGTCTGGTCTACAAAGCTAGTTCCAGGACAGGCTCCAAAGCTACAGAGAAACCCTCTCTCGAAAAAACCAACAACAACAACAACAACAACAACAACAACAACAACAAAATACCCCAAAGCGAAACAACAACAAAAAATACATAAAACCTGAAAACTAAATCCTTGCCAGAGATACCAGATACACATATAAGAAAGAAAAATAGTGAGAAAAATATCAATAATACTAATAAAAACTTTAGTTCTTATGAAAATAAAATATATACTCATAAACTAGGAAAGGGAATTAATATTTTTAATCTAAAACTTTTATTCTTGAAAAATAATAAGAATCAAGCAAAACTTAAAGGAAATTGATTTAAAAACTAAGAAATATTTCAGAATAAAATAAAGAATATTTTCATATATATAAAACATGTTTTCAGTGATAAATATAAGCCCTTGGGATATTTTTTCAGAAAACTTCATATCTGATTTACTACGACCTTTTTGAAATTCCAATCAGTCAATACAGTACAATTTAAAGACCATTAACACATTTTAAACAATTTAGATTTAATTTATATATAAAAGTTTGGTATAAATTTGATTCTTGGTTTGAGTGGTAGAGATAATTTTGGGTGATAAAATTTTGATCTCTTGTGCATCTCTTTTTGCAACGTCTGTGCCTAATGGTAACCAGACTCATTGACACCTGCCAGAATGCAGCATGGCCCTCTTTTTTCACTCATGAATTCAAATTCAACCCACGCACCATTTTAGCTTTCATTAAAATGTGGATCAGTCATGGTTGCCAGCACTGGAAAGGTAATAGCATGTGGATGAGTGAGGCCTGTTACCCACAGTTTCTTCTCTTCTAGTAGAGAAACAAATAGATGTAATGAATGGTTTAATATTATCAGAAATAGTTGCCATTTTTCAAAATGTTCTATTATGCTATGACCAGGGTAATTTTAAATTACTTGTAACATTAAATGGTAAATGGGTTAAGAGTTGAGGTTTTTGAACTGATAACTGCGCTACTGCTGAGTGCTACTCAGTTACCACTAGTTTGCGATCCTGATCAACTACCTTTATCTCATTGCACTTGGCTAACAAAACAAATATCTTCTAAGTTTGTTTAATAGGTTCAATGAGATAACCTATGTTATATACTCCAGTCCCTTCTTAGATGATAGAAAATTCCCATTTGTAATACTTCCATGGTTACTTAAAGGAATTTCTCATCAATACACATTAAAACAGTGACATTAGCTTTTGAAAATCAATTTGCAATGGTGTCTAAAGCATTAGACCCAAAACTTCTGCACATGTCCTTCTGTGCCCTTCACAGTTTGGTTCTCAGGAAAGAGAAATGATTTAGTAGATAACAGACCATGGTTTTATATGTTGCCTGAAGCAGATGCCTTACATTCAGATCATCCAACACACTACTTGTACTGCTTATTACTTATTCTGATGTAAACAAACATCCTTCATGTTCGTGGGCTATATAATGAGCTCTTGGGATGCCTGGCTCACAGAATGAAAGAATAAGACACTATCTCAAGAAAACAGCCTAGCATGCAGACATATGATTCTTATCTTGGATTGTCTGCTTCAAAAGAAATTACATTAAGTGGGTTAGAATCTATCCAGATATATAAGTAAAAAATCACTGCTTTCCTTTCCATTGTGTAATGCACTTAGCTGGAAAATATTATAACAAGAGAATCCCAGGGCAGAAGCAAAATTTCATGAAAATTACAGTTGAATCATTGTGAAGAGCTGTGGAGTCTTGTAGGAGGTTGCTTGTTTGTTTCTGGCTCCTCAGCCCTGAAATAATCACACAAAAAACATATTATTTTTAATACTGTTTGGCCAATACCTTAAGCATATTTCTGACTAACTCATATCTTAAATTAATCCATCTCTATTAATCTGTGTATTGCCATGAGGATTTGGCTTACTAAGTAAAGTTCCAGCATCTGTCTCCAGTGGAGCTACATGGCTTCTCTCTGATTCCACCTTCTTTCTCCCAGCATTCAGTTTAGTTTTCCCTGCCCAGCTATATTCTGCCCTGCTCTGCTATAGGTGGAAAACAGCTTCTTTTTTAACCAATGTTATTCACAGCATAAAGAGGGGAATCCCACATCACCTCCCCTTTCTTGCTATTGGCCAAACAGTATTGCAAATAATAATGTTTCTGTGTGATTATTTCAGGGTTGACCAGCTGGAAATGAACAAGCAGCCTCCTACAACAGTTGAGAACACTGTGGACAATGATCATGCATATATATGGCTGAGAGGATCTGTCACCTAGAGGTAGAGTAACGACAGCATTTTCATACCTTTCTTTACATTCTTCTGAGCTCACAAAAAATCTTTAGGAGGTTGATGAAACACTGATAATATACCAGAGAGCAAACTCCTTAGTGAGTTCAGGAGTGAGGCATAGATGTATCTGTGTGATTCTCTAGGACATAAAGAAGTCAGTGATGGCCACAAGGCAGTTGAGGGTGCTTCTGTGCACAGGAGAATCTTCAGTAGAACAAGGGACCTTTTGCGAGATGACTTCCAGAGAGCTGTCAGTCAAAGTCAGGAATATGAAGTCATATCATTCAGACTGGCATTCGATAGTAGCTCAGACATTGTCTTTTCTAAAGTCTGTTAACCTCACTTCACCTCATTAAGGTTACATGTGGTTTGTGGTGTCATACTGTTTTAGTAGCCTATGCAGAGTCAAATATGGCTTAATCTTGGCCACAGAACAAAGAACAAAAGAAACATAAGAACAGCTAGGTGGTGGCATCCCTTGCCTTTAATATCAGCACTAAGGAGGCAGAGGTAGGTGGGTCTTTGTGAGTTCGAGGTCACCCTGGTTTAGAAGAGCTAGTTCCATGACAGGCTCCAAAGCTGCAGAGAAATCCTGTCTCAGAAAGCCAAAACAAAAAGCAAAACAAGCAAAAAACAAATAAAAAATAAAACAAAAAAGCTTAAGAACATAAGAAACACAAAAAGTATTGCAATTGTTCTTATTTGGAAGAAAATGAAATATAAGCAGAAGCCATGAGTCCTGTGGGCAGCATGCCATATTCATGATCCTTAATAGGCTTGTCTTATAGACCGGAGGTGACAAATGCAACTTTGAATATGAGTGATTCTACAAAATTTAGGTGGTTATCATTTGAATGTGAAATTTGTCCCATAAGACTTGCATGTTGAATGGTCAGTCCTCAGCTAGTGGCTACTTCGTGAGGCAACAGAAACTGGGGAAGGTGGAGAGTAGCTAGAGGAAATGGGCCTATAAAGGTTATCTGCTTCCTGTCCCCAGCTCACTTCTTGCTTCCTACCTGGAATGTGCTGACATTGCTCAATGCTGGTGCTATATTCTCCCACTGATATGGTGATATTCTCCTAAACCCTGAAGGCCAAAGCAGTAGACTGAGCTCTGAGATTGTTGGTTAAAATAAATCCTTTTCTCTTTTAGGTCATCTCCTCTTTATTTGGTAACAATGATAATAAAATGAATATATAAATAGAGGTAGAGATTGTCAATTTTCCTTAAAACATAGCAATGATAAAATGTTACATAACACATGAAGCAGTTGTTACATAAGGCATTCTCCTTATTCAGCGTGCTACTGAACCAGCTCCTTAAGCATAGAGGTCATAGGATAGAGCTGGCCTGATAAGATGATGCAGAGAGCAATTCTATTTCAGAAGAATCAGAATTTGACAAGCATCTGGAGCCCAAGCTTGGCTCTGAGTGAGGGCTAATCATGTTCCTGATTGCTTTCTAATAGCTCTGAGATTGAGCCTCCAGGGCTGCTGGCAGCTTCCTTGTGCCAAGCTGCTCATGTGATGGTATGAGCTTCAGGCTCACAGAGCATGGGCTCAGTGGCCACTCCCACACAGTGCCTACTGACTGAGACACATCTGCTTGTATTTCCTAACGAAAATACCACCATCCATACCTGTTCGTTGTTCTTTCTTTCTNTCTGTCTGTCTGTCTGTCTGTCTGTCTGTCTCTTTCTCTCCCTTTCTTCTTTCTTTCTCTTTTATTTTTGTTGAATGGCAGCATTCTCTCTATCCTTCTTGTCAATCTTTCTCTTTATTAGAGTGTTAACTTCCCTGTCTGGAAGAATTGTATCAGTGAATTCTGGTCATATCTCATGATGTGATCAGATCAGACAGATGCCAGTATGAAGATTCATAAAGAAATTTTAATCAAGTGCTTCATTTGCTTTTAGTGCTAAGAATGCATGATGAAATCCTTTTTCAGGTAATAAATATATTTGGCAAAATATAAAATGATCCAGGAAAGCTTGATTTTGAAATAAGTACATTAGAAATTGTATGACTTTGTTCCCTGAGAATCCAGAGCAACTTTTGGGAACAGATTCCACATCTTATGAGTCAGTGCAAAAATATTTGAAGACACATGGCATCACCTCAGGGCCTGACAAGCAAAGAAGAAATCATTCTATTGCTTTAACAGGGCTTCATGGCTGTGATTCAGAGTGACTGGAGACGAAACACAAAGATCTATGGTCCAAGGGCAGTTTGGACTGCAGTGAGAGCCTACAGGGCTGGAGTGTGGATTAGCTCTGTGGGACACTGGCTTCTGTCTGGCCTTGGCTTCTGTCCCAGCACCACAGTCTCAGAAAGCAAAACAAAATAAAACAAAACAAAAAAACAGCTGTTTATGTAACTTCATGGTAAGTGTTCCCCCTAGAATGAACTATCACATAGATACAGTTTCTGTAGTTCCTAGAGAAAACCTTAGTCACTTTCTTTCTTAAAATACATAACTTGATTTCATGTGTTATATTATGCAAACTTGTGCTTTAATTTATGTACAATGATTTATTTAGCTAAATATACATTGTTATCTTTAGTAAGTAATAACATTAATAGATAATTTTATTACTCCCAAGTAAACATTAAATTACACAACCAAAATAACTACATTATAGCAGAAGTTTTTTTCCATCAGAATTTTGAAAAAGTAAAACAATCTTTTTCCTAAATTACTATGATATCATAGAAACATTATGATATAAATTTGATAGCTTTGTGGCCTTCAGCCAATGCCTCAGATAACATTTGCTTATCATCCAGTATTCTCTCTCCCATCACAGATGTTGATTATCTATGTCTTTTACTGTGCTAACATGGCATGACAACACCTATAGGAAGATTTTTGTCTGCTACAAGATCTCAAATAATTTGCTGTGGATTAGGTGATCTGGAAATATTTTGAGGAGCTTTTTTAAGATTTATAGACCTTGAATGGTATTCTTTAAAAACTAATGATTGACAGCTCCTTTGTTAGTGACTCTGTCTGCTGAGACTCCATTGACGCTATCTGCCTGTTCTTGCCTCTGTATGTGCCTGCTCATATTCAGATTTAAACATAGTACAATGCTTTGATTTCCCAGAGAGTCACAGTGCTTGCCCTTTCTGATCTTGGATTTTAGTAGAGGAAAGGGAAGCATCTAATTAATATGCTCATCAATTGTGCAAATCAAGTTCATATCCATATATTTGTGCTATTATGTTTCTATAAAAATTATAAGTAAATTTTAGTAAATTTATTTTTTTCATAATTGTAAATAATGTAGCAATAGTTGAAGTCTGTTTCATAATTATAAATATTGAATACTATTGATATTATAAGCACTAAATCATAATGACAAATTTTTACATTTAAAGTTATATATTATAATCATATACAATCAGTACAAAAATATAGAAAATATTATATGACTTTCTTCATGTACTATTATTTTCCTAAATAATAGTACGATGTGATGTGTGATGATAGTTGAGCTTTTAAATATTTGGATAGCTTTATACATTGTGACTAAAAAAGAAATTACTTATTTAATCTATAAAAGATAATTGGTTAGTTATAGAGGTTGTCTAGGAAATGCCGTGCCTAGGAACAACTTTGTCATCATGTCATAGTTACTATTTTGAAGTATTTATAGAACTTTGACTCTCACTGTGGGGGAAAGTTTATCTTGATATTTGACAGTTTCTGGAGACATTACAGATTATCACCTGGAGAATGTTATTCACATCTAGTGAGAAAACACAAATGTATTGCTAGCTATCCAACAACATACAGCAGCCATTTCAGAATTTTCCAGCCAAAAGTGTCTGCTTGCCACTGTTGTGAAACCTTCATCTGAAGTGAATGCCTATGGACTAAATTTCTTCAGGTTTTAATACATAAATGTAGGCCTCTGAGCTTTGTGAAAAAGATGAAAGTTTCTAAATAGAGTTTTTGAATTTTTATCAGCCTTTAATAAGATTTAAAATCCCTGTAATCTAAAATATTCTTTTACAATTTTATGACTATAAACCAGTGGCTGAGTGAGTTTTGTTTTTATATTGTCATAAAACATGTTGTGTAAAATGGCTGATCACGCCTGTTACTATTTGATTCTTTGATTCTTAAATTTCAGGGCTATTTTGTATCTTAGATACTAATTACTTATGCTTTATAGGGTTGCTTTTCTGGGATGAACCTCACACCTTTCATTTTTATTGTGTCTTTTTTTCTGTTTGGGGTAGAATTAGAGATAGAAGGTAGGGTTTCTTAGTTCCCACTAAGCAGGACGCAGGCATTTACAAGAGCCTGGAGTTAGAATCAAGTAGCTGCTTTGCCAAAGCCCTATCTGTAACAGGTACTGACAGGCATGCACTGGGACAATGCAGGTGTCTCATCTGGGAAGTGAATCAACGTTAAAGGATATTGATGTGATTGTTACTGTGGGGGTGTCATTGTTAGGATTTTCTATTGCTGTAATAAAACACCATGACCAAAGAGCAAGCTGGGGAGGAAAGGGTTTATAGGGCTTACAGCACTGTTCATCATTGAAGGAAGTCAGAATAGGAACTAAAACAGGGCAGAATCTTGGAGGAAGGAGCTGATGCAGAAGCCATGGAGTGGTGCTGCTTACTGGCTTGCTTCTGGGTCTTGCTGTATCAAGATATCACTTTCCTTGGGCCAATTACATTCAAAGTACCACAAGTCTTAAATCTCTTCTCATATTAAAAGCTGATTGTTCTAAATGTTGATTTTTTAGCTAATTAGGCCATGTAATTATAGAAGCCTGTTTTTCTTTGTTAGTTATTTATTTTAATTTAATTTTGCTTTTCAACCACAATCCCCCCCTGATGGAGGAGGGTCATCTGTCTTATATGTTACTTTCATTGGTTAATAAA
>LOJH01024197.1:5731-18469 GCA_001685095.1 Ellobius talpinus | reverse complement strand
CTATTGGCCAATTAGCGTTTATTTAAAATACAAGTGACAGGGTACAGACCATTGTCCCACAGCACATGGGGACTCATAACCATCTGTAATGAGATATGGTGACCTTTTGAGGAAGAGACCTGATCAGTCCTCATCAACTTAGACAACTTAGACCCAATATGGACAAGTTCAGCAGAACCGCCATATGTGGGTTGCCCATGCATGCTTCAACATTGCCAGGGCATAAATTAAATTACAGCCTGCCATGTGGGTGTTAGAAACTAACCCTGGGTCCACTAGAAGAGTACTTTTACCCTCAGAGCCCCTAAAATACAGTTCTTACGTTTTAGCTGAGATGTTAATTGTTTGCTAAGGTTTTGCTGTTTTGAGTACTTTCTTATCCTCTGTGTTGTTTCTGGGTACTTTTTACTATCTCTTTTGGGAGGAAATTCAGTGTTTTATTTGGTGTTCCACTAATCTTAGTTCTCCCAGTTTTTGCCCCAAGCTTGTTTAAGGAAGTGCCACTCAACATCTAGCCTTCCTTGTATGTCAAAGCAAAAGCATTTCCCTTGGCTTCCTGCTTCTTACTACAAAGGCTTGCTTTCTGCGTTTGACCCCCTTGTTTTTTCAGTAAGCTCTGAATTCTGAGAACACATATACAGACTCCAGAGGTATTGATTGTGATCGTAGTTACTGACCACACAGGTAGTGAACTGTTTTGGGGACTTGTCCCACTTGGATGGTTAGGCTTGGCCAGGCGGGCCTGCTTTACACCATGGAAAAGCTACTGTCTGGGTCACATCAGTTTCAGATGAGAAGGTTTTATCTCTCCCTGACTTACATATCTGCTGATGCCATGTTTCAGTGTCACCTTGCAGCTTTGTCAGTGACTCCCTGGCATGTGTTGAGGCAGTCTCTGCAGCAGGTGGCTATTTATGAGAATACCTGATTTCTCACACCGTGAATACAAGTGTCAGGATGACATTTCCTTTTCTAGAGCAGAGTCATTACATTTTCTCTCTTAGACATGTTGATATGAAAGAGAACAGGTGAAGAAAATTGATTTCCCTTTGAAAGCGAGCCACCAGCTGTAGCAGCCCACCTCTGCAGCTTTCTGTTGCATCCAGGCTGCAGCTGCTTTTCTGGGAAGGAAGACCCATGCTGCTCACTGAGGGCTTTTTGTTGTTTTGAGACAGGGTTGGCCTCCAATTCAGAGGTCTGCTTGCCTGCTGCCTTCCAAGTGCTGGGATTGAAGGCATACACCACCACACCTGGCTCATTTTGTTCTTAAATGAGAATGCTAAAACAGTTTCTAACATTTATTTTTGTTATACTTAATTATGTATAGGTGTGTGTTTGTGTCCGTATGTGAATATGAATGCAGGTACCTATATGAGCATCAGATCTCCTGGAGCGAGAGTTACATGTGGGTGCAAGTAGTCTGACGTGGGTGCTGGGAACCAAACTCTGGTTAGGTTATCTCTAACAGCAGTGTGCGCTTGAAACTGCTGAACCATCTCTCTAGGCCCACCCCGTATTAGTTTGATGCTTCCAGTGTGCATTCTGCCCTCTCTTTTTAAACATAAGAACTCCTTCTGCTTCTCCTGCCATGGTTGCCATTAAGGGAAGCTGTTTAATTGGATACCCTTTAAATTATTAAAGTCCTCTCGCCTACAGTGCTGTTCTGGTTGCTTCTTACCATGGTGTTTATGGCTTAGACAGCTCAAGTACTGCTTCAGTTATTCCCAAGGCAATCTTATAATGGCCTCTTTATAGATCCCACTTATGTAAGAGAGTGAGAAGGAAGAAATAATTATTCATCCCTTGTTTTCATGTGCCAGGAGTGAATCAGGAGTTGAAAATAAGTATTTTAAGGTACGTCCAGCTTGAAGGTGAAGACAAAAGTTAATAAATGTGAAATTCCGTTGAGTAAAGTGTTGTGAAGAAATTAAACCTTAAAATTCTGGACAGTCCATCATATTGTGAGGTAGTTCCTATTGAGCTATAAGATAAAGGGCAGGAGAGGGGCAAGGCAACAGAAGGAAGAGCTTCACAGAGGAGGCTAAGTTGGCAAAGGTGTACAGAGGCAGGGCTGTGTACCCCAAGGGTCAAATATGAATGTCAGTGTGCAGAAGAGGTCTAAGATGAAGCCAGAGAAAGGCAGAAATCTTGTAGAATATGCTGCAGCTATAGTGTGCTTTTTCAACTAGGGACACTGAAATATTGAAGGTAGGATTAACATCATGTTATTAGCTCTTCAAAAAGGAGACCCTGGCTATAGTGTAGAAAAGAATTATAGCCTGGTGGTGTGGTGGTGCACACCTTTAATCCCAGCCCTCGGGAGGTAGAGGCAGGTGGATCTCTGAGATTGAGGCCAGCCTGGTCTACAGAGAGAGTTCCAGGACTGGCACCAAAGCTACACTCACAAAAAAAATCTTGTCTCAAAACAACAACAAAACAAAAACAAGCCCCCCCCCAAAAAAAGTACAGTGGGATCTGAAGGGCTGGATTTGAAGAAACCCACCAGGAAAGCCATGCTAGTTGCATAAATGAAATAGATGAGAGAAATTTATAAGTTACACTGACAGAATTTATTGATGTTAGCATTTGAGGATGAAGGAAATGCATTAAAGACATCAGCTTGTATTAGTTGGCATGGGCAAAGTTGTCAGCTTGTATTACTAGTTGGCATGGGCAAAGGTCAGGGGTAGACTGTCCTGGAGAGGTCATTTGTCTGGGGCCAGCATGTTGGCTTAGTTTGGGTGTGTTTAGGAAAGACATTGAGAGGAGATGGTCTTCATGCTCAGTGAGCAGTGGAAGGAGCAGCTGGGTACACAGGCAGAAAGACTTTGTGGGTCCCCTGAGTGACCAGGAATCTAAGGGAATAGAGACTTCCCAGAAGGCACTGGTGTTATTCCTGTCAGCTGGTGTTAACAGAGTTAGTAGACAGAAAGGAGGAAAAGTCTCCTGTGGATTTGAGGAGAGGGATTTGTGTTACAGCATCCATATGTCATGGTAGACTTTGCAGTTACTGGGAGAGTGATACAAATCAGTCACTAGTAACAACAGTGAGATTTGTGGAAAGCCATTTCATGGGCAGAATGGTTCAGCATGAGAGGCTGGACTTCAAAAGAGCCTTGGAGGAATCCTGGATTTGGAGGGCCAAAGACTGTGGGTGAGTAGAAGTTAGACTATGGGCAGGGGAAGACTATTCATAGTCAAGTGGCTTCCAGGGACAGGACAGTGTTTTGAGGCAGCCAGAGCCCACCATAGAGGGTGGAGGTGGGAGCAGGTGGAGAGAGATGAGGCTGGAGAAATGGAGGAGCAGTTAGGACTTGCTGGGTTTTGTAATCTTTGAAAGGGAATGGTGCAAATGGGATTGTGCACTTTAGACAGGGTCAGTTGTGGAGCGAGAGAGATAGCTCATCATTTGAGAGCATTCACTGCTGTTAGGACACATGTTAGGATCTGCACACATGTGCACATATAACCATTCAAAGATACGTACATATAATTAAAAATTACAAAGTACCCAGTCAATTGTATGATGCATGAATTGCATTTCAGTTACATTATTCTATGGTAGACTGTGAAAAGCATTGACCAGCTGCATCAGAGAGGCCACTCCAGTCCACCACCAAAACAACCCTGTTTTTGTAGTTCCAGAGAGAATAGTGAGAGCAGGTGATGGAGCAGTGAGTTACAGAGATACGCAGAATGTGTTTGGTAAACCACAAAACCTGAGAATACCTTTTGTGTGGTTTAACATATGAGAAATACAGATTTTTTTCTTTTTCTTTTTTTGGTGTGGTTGAACGTGAAAGAATTAATTGGATTTCTCTGAGTGCATTTGGTGTCCTTTGGAGACTGGCTTGAGCAACTGAGATGATTAAAGCTCAGGGACTGAACTTGGAAGTATCAGGCTTTCTTGCATAAGTAAATACATGATTCAAGAGAAAATATTTTTGTTTTTTACTTCATTATGTGATTAACTTTAATTATTTTGTGCTTTAAGTTTTTCATATTTTATTGAGGTTGATTCCCCCAGCCCCCATTGGCATATTTTTCTGTTCAGTCCTATCCTGCACTCCACTCTTTTGCAAAAGCAAACCTTACACTGGAGTTGATATTTTATATTTTCCTGTTTAAAATACTGAAGCTGTTAGTTCAGAACAGAAACCAAGGCTCTTTCTCTGTGAAATACTTTCTGTCAGAATGCATAGCCCTCACCGCACCAGAGATGGTGGATGGTGTGTGTCTGTCTTTGTGTCTGTGTCTGCACTCATAGGCTGGAGGAGGGAAGGCATTGCATGTCCTTTTTTTTTTTTAAATCACCTTTAACCTTAATTCCTTTGAGATGGGATCTCTCAGTGAACCTGACGTGAGGTTTCTGGCCAGAAAGCCCCGCCAGTCAGCTTCCTTCCACATGGAGGTTACAGGAGTGTGTAGCCACAACTGGAGTGTATATGGTTGGTGAGGATTTGAACTCAGGTTTTCATGCTTGCTTCACAAGTGCTCTTACCCACTTGAGCCTTGGTCTTGTCTTTTCTTTTCTTCTCTTCTTTTTGGTTTTTTAAGACAGGGTTTCTCTGTATCTTTGGAGCCTGTCCTGGAACAAGCTCTTGAAGACCAGGCTGGCCTCGAACTCACAGAGATCTGCCTGCCTCTGCCTCCCGAGTGCTGAGATTAAAGGCGTGCGCCACCACCACCTGGCAAGCCTTGGTTTTCTTAAATGACTCCTGGACCCTGATCATAGCTGGAATTCTGGCACTTCGAATTTGTCCTGAGAAGCAGGGTGAGGTGTTGCCCGTGCTTTGTGCTGTGGAGGCTGAAGTAGCAGAGTGGTTTGTGTCATTGGCTTTGATTAGGATAAAACAAGACTCAGCCTGCTGGCTAAATTTTGTTGTTGATCAGAAAACTACGAAGAAAAGAATTGACTGTTTGCTGAATCTTAAGAGCACTGATTTGGGAAGTGTGTTATGTTTTATATGTCCATCACTCAGGCCTGAGTGTTTCTGTGAAGCTGGTATTTCTGTTAAAATGTTTTTGTTCACTTCCTCTATGGCCTCCTTTAGTTTCATGCTTTATTAACCAAATTGAAACACAAATTTCTTTTTTTAAAGATTTATTTATTTTTTATTTTATGTGTATGGATCTTTTACCTGTATGTATGTCTGTATACCATTTATGTATTGCCTGTGGAGGTCAGAAGAGGGAGTTGTGTCCCCTGAACTGGAGTTCCAGGTCATTGTGAACTAGAATCCTTGTATGTTTGTCCTGTCCCCCCACAGTGCTGAGGTTGAACAGCAGAACCATGTGCTCTCCCACTGTGCTGGAAGATCTCAGACAACTGTAGCTTCATTTATCAGCTGTTCAAGCCAGATTCCTTAGCATTGTTGTGACTTCATTGTCACCGCTAGTGTATCATCACATCCTGTTTACTTTTATTTTAAAAACACCTGGAAAGCTGGCCTAGTCATACATAAGTAAGCAGAATCATAGAAACAGATGTGAAAAGCCCAAAGAAGTCAGACATTTTCTATTTTCTACCGCTACCATCTTGGCCATCCTATCTACCATGGCGAGCTGCAGCCAGAAAGCCTCCTCCCTCACCAGGCTTTGTGCAGTCAGCCCTTGTGACTTCTTCAGGTTTTTCTTTTTTTGTGAGGAGGGTTTGTTGGTGGTTTTGTTTGTTTGTTTATTGTTTTGAGCCAGGGTTTCATTGTATAGCTCTGGTGGGCCTGGAACTCACTATGTAGACAGACCAGTCTCAAACTCACAGAGATTTTCCTGCCTCTACCTCTCATGTGCATGGATCAAAGGTGTGCACCACCACACCTGGCATGATCTTTTTTTTTTTAAAGAAAAAAAATTTTTTAATTGCTTATTTGTTTGCATATCTTCCCTCTTAGAAGAGGGTGTTAGGGTCTTTACAGCCTGCAGTTGCAGGCAAGTGTGAGACATCTGATATGGATGCTGGGAACTCAACTTGGGTCCATTGGAAGAGCAGCCAGCACCCTTATTTTTTTGTTTTTGTTTTGTTTTGAGACGGATTTTCTACGTACCTTTGGCTGTCCTGGAACTCACTCTGTAGACCAGGCTGGCCTTGAACTCACAAAGGCTGCCTGCCTCTTCCTCCCTAGTACTGGAATTAATGGTGTGTGCCACTATCACCGTGCCACTATCACCGGGCCAAACAGCACTGTTAACCACTAATTTATCTCTTCAGTCCTGGCCAGTGTGATCATTGTTTCTTTGCTATTCACACTCCTACTGAAACATCAGCTAGGGTCAGCTAGAGTCAGTTCATGCGTTTAAGTGACAACCAACCTTCTTACAAGGCCTCCAAGTCCTCTAATGTCTATCAGGACCAACCTTCCCTGACCCTCCCTGACCCTGCCTGCCCCAAACTCTCTAAACTTGTTTCCAGTCCCTCTTCTCCTCTTGTTCCTTCTGTCTGCTCCACTTCTTGAATATTGAATGTGCCTGGGTCAGCTGATTATACACACTTGCCCTTCCTCTCAGTCCTAGTGCCTTTGTGGCTTCTTCCCTCACTGTACCATTGCGTTCGTCTCAGGAGGTCATCCTAGATAGACTGTCTTCTTCATTCGCAGCCTTCCTGATTCTCATCACTTTCCTACTTGAAATTGTTGAATGTGTACATATTTATGGTCTCTCCGCTTCTGGAACATAACTTCTACCCTGGGAGAGATGCTTGTGTTTGCTGTTTCCCAGCCTCCCAAGTGGTAGAGCACAGGGGACACACTATGAATAGATAACACCTGTGATTCCAAGTTGTGTTCTATATTAGATTTTGTTTTTAATGCAGGTTATGCTGTCACCTGCTTCACTTGAGCAGTTGATTAGCACATATTGAACATTTTTGGCATTCCTGCTGGAGAAAAACACTGCTTTAAACGTTCACTTATTTGTTTTGGAGGGAGAGGCAGTATGTGGGTGTATTTCCTGAAGCTATGTGAATTAATGGGTCAGAGTCAGGTAGGAAAAATGCAGAGGACTGGCAGTGCAGGCAAGACTGCCCTGCTGCAGGTGCTTCAGATTTTGCCTTTGCTCTCTTTGGCAGTGTGGCCTTGCGTAAATGATCTCTGCTTTATCAAGTGTGAGGTGGGTAGAACTACTTGGTCTGATATGGTTTACTGAGCTGATGAAAGAATTTGATGACTTAGATATTCCTTGTGAGCCTCACATTGCTGTGAAGATCCATGGCTTGCTTGGTGGAGAAAGAGAGCCACGGGTTTCTTTATGCATTTTCAGATGCTAATACCACAGCCTACAGGGACTTGGGCGTAGCAGATGATTCGTCTATGCAAAACTTATATGAGCACTAGAATACTTTTCTTTTTCTTGAAATAAGCTTAAGATTGAAATTCTCTCTGAACATTTACTGTATGGAAAGAAGTCATCTAGGTTTGTGTTACAACATACTTTGAGCCTCCTGACCTACGATGGTCAGTGCTATTACTCCTTCCCCAGTCACCTCTCAGAGATGGTTACATTTTTATTTTCCTGAATTCCTGAGGGTATTTGACATGTTGATGGAGAGGGCTTTTCTGGTGTATCATATTTGATCTATGGGCTTTGGAGACATGTGTGTAATTTTTATGATTTTGGCATGACTGAAGAAAATTTTCTCTGCATCTGAAGCATATAATTGCAAACTGTTTTATCTGTTGTTGGCTAAGTAAACAGGACCAATCTTTTGTTTGTTTGCATATGTTGTTTCCTATCTGGCCCTGGTAGCAGATGGTTCTTAGTCTGATCACTTGTCTCCTTTGTTGCAGCTGCTGTGTGGAGGGCAGCGATCTGAGCTCTCCCCTCAAATTTCTAGTCCCAAACACCTGGCACCTAGACAATATTTAGTAACAATTGTTTCTCAAATGAGATGAGATTTTGGGGAAGACAGATGATTGTGGAAAATAGATTAATGATTATTGGGTTTTCCAAAGCTGACTTGTACAACCTCTTTCCGTTGGTAGAAAACTTTTTAAGATTTGTGTTGAGTTGAAGTTTAAGATTCATTCTTTTCATTGTAGACTCTTACATCTTAGAGTTTTGTCTGGGGGGGTTGTGGTTATTTCTGGAGAAGCTCATTAAGGAGACTGTTGATAGTAGGAATTTTTGAAGAGTATAAAAACCACCTAATAGTCCTTAAAGCTGGAGCTTGGAATTTGCTAGTTTTGTTATGACAGGCGTAATAAAGCTTTTCTTTCTCTATTTTTTAAATCTCCTGGAACATAGCTAGAATGGTTGACTGAGAAGATGTGTGAGTTATAACTAAGCTAATTAAGGCTCACAATTTTGCAATTGTCAAGAAGATGCTGCTTTATTTTTGAACAGAGCTTTGGAAATCTGGAGATGGAGACAGTCCTTAGAAGGCAGCGCACTGATGAGTGGCTCCTGCAACAGTTCCCATACCTGTACAAATTGTCTTACACAGAAGTAATTTGCACCACATGTTCTTTCCTTTTAAATTTTGGGTTGAAGTTAATTTTTTACAGTTCTTCCCATTATATGTTGCTAACTGAGTCACACTATATTTTTTCCTTAAAAAAGATAAAAGCAATGAGTGTATAATAAGTTTAGTTTATGCCCATCGTTGAGCTGGCACGACTTGTGTGTGTGTGTGTGAAATTGTATTTCTCTGGTTTTGCTTTTCCATGATGGCATGCAAGATGTTTTTATATTGGAAGCATGAATAGTGTTTTCTTTGAGGAAAAAAAACGATTCAATGGCAGCTCACAACTGCCTATAACTCCAGTTCCTGGGGATTCAATACCCTCTTATCACTGTGGATTCCTTCATGTGTGTGATGCACATAAACTCATTCAGGCACAGATAAACATATAACAGTAGATAAATAAATGAAAAAAGTCTTGTTTTTATTTTAGGTCTAGCAGCATTTTCTTTATCTTTGTATGTAGACCACATTCATTCATTGCTTTTGGAGACCAGAAGGGAGCATTGGATGCCCTGGAACTGAACTGGAAACAAGCTCTGGTCCTCTGGCCGAGCAGCAAGTGCTCCTAACTGCTGAGCTTTCTCTCCATCTCCATTTTTTTGGGGCAGGGTTTTTTCGTGTGCCCTATCCTGGAACTCACTCTGTAGACCAGGCTGGCTTCGAACTCACAGAGATTCACCTGCCTCTGCCTCCTGAGTGCCGGGATTACAGGTGTGCCCCACCACTGCCTTGCCCAGCTCCAGGTTTTAAATAAAGCAGCATGTTATTTTAGGAAGGAAATAAGAGGAAGCATATAAGGTTCAAAGAAAAACCAATTTGACACCCTCCCTTTCTGTCCTCTCTCCTAGCATTTTTGAATCGTTGGGGTTGTTGGAGTGGTTGGATTTTCCCTGGAATTGAGTGAGAAATTCAGAAGACTGAAGCCCAGGCTTACTGTCTACCTTTCACGGAGGCCTAGCCGTGAGAGGACAGAAGAAGGCACGTGGCGAATCATGACAGCTGACAAAGACAAAGACAAAGACAAAGACAAAGAGAAGGATCGGGATCGTGATCGGGACCGAGAGAGAGAGAAAAGAGACAAAGCAAGAGAGAGTGAGAATGCCAGGCCTCGAAGGAGCTGTACTTTGGAAGGAGGAGCCAAAAACTATGCTGAGAGCGATCATAGCGAGGATGAAGACAATGACAACAGTGCCACCACAGAGGAGTCCACGAAGAAGAACAAGAAGAAACCACCCAAGAAAAAGTCCCGGTATGAAAGGACAGACACTGGGGAGATAACATCTTACATCACCGAGGATGATGTCGTCTACAGACCAGGAGGTAAGAGAGCATTGGTGTCTGCACAGGGCTGGGGAAAGTAATGGTCTCGGCCTCCTTTATTGTCTAGGAAGACCTGGAGTCCAGAAGAGTAGACAGTAGCTGAGGTAGCAAAGTTGAGTCAGTGAGCATGGAGCTTTTGGAGTCTGTTTGCCAGCTTTGTGCTTGTGTCTTCCTGGCCCTGTCTGGTTGTGCATTTCAGGATGACCTTGCTTCCTCGTGATGTTTGCTGGCTCACTCAGTTTTTTTGTTTTGTTTTTTATTTATCTTCAGCTATAAATTTGGCTTGCAGAAGGAATACATGCATAGCAGAGACAGGTAAAACTTATGATTCTGGGGAACAGGACATCCGTGTTGAAGTAGAATTGACCAGCAACTGGAGAGGTTTTTGGTGTTTTGGTTTTTGAGACAGGGTCTCACTACTTAGCCTGGCTGTCCCGTGACTCACTGTAAAACAGCTGCTTTCAAACGCACAGCGAGCGAGTAATGGTCTCTGCCTCCCAAGTGCTGGGACTAAAGGCATGCTCTACCACCGCCGGGCTGGAAAAAGATTTTTTAAGTGGCTTTCAGAGCAAGATTTCTCACTCCCAGGTAAACCTTTACCAAGGCAGTGAGTGACTTAACCAGTCAGTGACAGCAATGAATTGCAAGTGTTCGGTATTCCTTGCAGTGGTTGTTATCTGTTCGTCAGTGCACTGAAGGGTCTGAGGGAACCAGACCCAGTGTGGAGATGAGAGGCTTTGAAGAAATGCAGAATCTACAGATACCAGCACTCATTGGGTGAATCACCGTGAATTTGACTGGTCTTTTGAGAAACCTGCCAACCAACTAGAGAGCCACACCTTCCCCCCTTTCTTACAGAAGCGAATAAAACTATCATTGATCATTTTATTTGAATTATTTGTACTGCTAATCCATGACAAGAATTTCATGGGAGGTATAATCAGTACACTGGAGTCTTATCCAGGGTGAAGTTTTTCCAGCACTGCGACTAAAGGACGCACCATGTCATTAACCTAGCACAGGCATTTCACTGAGAGAGTTCCTGAATTCATTTGTATAAAGTTCCACATTTTGGGGACCCATATTGGAGTTGGTTTGGGATTTTTAGAAAATAATTAGTATTAGACAAACTTATGTTTACAACTATACTCTATCCTCTCCTTGGTTGACAGTTGAGTAGAGGGGTATATAATATGAAATTGTCCATGACAGGGCACTTAGAGGACTTGAAGTTCTGCCAGAGCATTCGTCCCATGCAGGTTCCAGTGCTGTGCATGCTTCTCTTTGATTCAGATTCAGTACTGGACCACAGGGATGTCTCATTGCCCAGTCTTCCAGACCATTACCATTTCGCTCACTGAGGGCCTCTTTAACTTAGGGTGGTGTGTGTGTCTGTGTGTGTGTGTGTTTTCTTGGCGTCTTTTTGCTTTGGTTTGGTTTTGCCTTAAGATATAGGGTCTGGTAAGCATAGGCTGATCTGGAAAGCTCTCTGTTGCCAGCCCAGTAGTCTTAAACCTGTGATCTCTTGTCTTTTCCTGGAAGCGGGGACTACAGATGTGCCTCCTAATGCTGGGTTGCCCATGTCATTGTAAATTATGAGAAAGCATTAACATGTGTTGTTAAAGTTGATTATAGCTCACAGATAGAAGTTGTATTGTGCTCCATCTCTGGAAACAGCCGTGTAGTGTGGTGATGGGAATGCAGTGTTGAAGTCATTGCCAGCTGCATTGTGCAGTGTCAGATGCCAGCCCTGCTCCTCACACATAATATGGAATCTCCCTTTTGTGTCACTAGGGACATTCCAGTATGTTAGGAGTCAGGCGCTAATGGGGAATGCTGTTAAGACTGTCATCTCTTGAGAGGTGGGTAATTAGTTAACTCTGAGAAGTCCTACAGCCAAGAAAACCTCTGACATTGAACAGCTCCTCTCTTTCTGCTGTTGATGGACTGTGACAGTCTGTGCTGCCACCTCCCTGAGGATGCTAACGTTGAGGAACTGTGTTTGTCAAATGATGGCCACCTTTACAGCTTGATGGAAAGTTCTCCTTGATACTCTCAAAGAAATGTGGGAGAAGATTGTTCAGGCTCCTTTACAAAATGGCCGGCTCTTCTAAAGTACTTTGGCAGCTCTTGTTTATACCCCTCCCACAAGTGCCTGCATCTGTGGATGCACAGGTCACCTGTCCTCTTTTTTTTGCACAGTGCTGAAGATTCGGCACAAGGTCTCACACATGCTAAGCAAGCGTTCTACTGCTGATCTGTATCCCCAGACCCTCCAGTCTCTTGTATAAAAATCTGTAGTGTTGCGTGTGACCTTTGCATACCATCTCATACTCTGCAGTCATTGGTAGGTCACTCCAGATTCTTAGTATGAAAGAAACGCTGTTCTGTCTTTGTGCTGTTAGTGTATAATGACTGACACAATTCTTTTTCTCTAGTGGTTTTCTTTGTTCTTTTTTTATTTTTCTTTATTTTTCGAGACAGCTTCTCTGTGTAGCCCTGGGTGTCCTGGAACTATAGACTAGACTGGCCTCGAACTCAGAGATTGACCTGCCTCTGCCCTCCCAGGTGCTGGGATTAAAGTGTGTGCTGGACCACCATACCCTGTTTTTAATTATTTTTGATCTGTGGTTGGAGTCACAGATGCAGAATTAGTTAAGGCACAGAGCTGACTAGAGTACCTGAATGATTTGGAGATGCTGTGATTTGTGCTCTACTGGGCACCCTTTGGTAAAGTGCCTGCCTTTGATCTGCTGAGTGCTTCCTGTTGAGTGGTCTGGAAGCTAATATTTAAAGCTAAATGACTTGGCTGCCTTTCCCAAATAGCTTCTGAGTTGGAGGTTTGTTAAATATTAACCATTCTTCAGATTTGTCTTAAAAATTGAAAAATCAAGAGTAGTGATGGACATTCATCTCTCTCTCTCTCTCTCTCTCTCTCTCTCTCACACACACACACACAC